>SZYD01000340.1:0-68488 GCA_009363875.1 Mikania micrantha
TTGGGCTACTTCATGTAGCCTTTGGCGATTTTCCAAATGCCTCTAAAGCCTCATGTATTACAAAACCATGGCCAATGGAGAAAAAATAAACCAGTTCAAGTGAACAGAGTAACAACCCTAGCTATCTACGATGAATATTATAAAATATTGCTCAATTATAATTTCTGTTCTACATGATGTTAACCCTATATTGTAACATCACTGTACTTTCGGTTGTCCGTACGTCCGTACATCCGTACGAATGTACTGTTACGACCGGAGATTTTAATTATTAATGATTATGAAATTATTGATTTTCATTACTGATATTATCACTGTACTGGTATGCATGTTATGACACATTTATCATACGCGTAAACCACGGGAAGTTTAGTTGTGATACAAACTAAACAGACCCGTAGAGTTTATCGCAGTTACTTATATTGATGATGATGGATTAATGGTCTGAGAATGGATTGGGTTAGAACTGGAGTTTGTCAGAGTCTGGTTACTAAACGTAGTCAAGACCCATGGTCATGGTTTATCGAAATAGCGGTGGGACGGTGGCTAGGGCAGTTGCGACTGACCCTTACATATGCCCTATACATATGCATATTTCGGTCTATCATGGATGTGTCAGTGACTGGTTTAGTGGGTTTTGGTTTGGGAAATGATAATATTAAGTTAATAAATAATGGGAATTAATTACGCGAAGTGAGGTTACGAACATTACGTGAATATGGATTCAGAAATATTACTTAATAATGTATTCGCGTGGGTGACGATTCACACGAATATAATTATTAAGAATAATGTTCTGAAACGATATTCCATAAATCGTAAATCAAATCGAAATACGATACGAGCGTCGGATTCGCAAAGGTGACGATCTTTACGAATACGTACGCGAGTAACGCGTTTCGACGAGATAATTAAATAATATCAACGATATTAAATAATAAATGGAATATTAAAACGTTTATTAGGAATCACAACCTGAAATGTTTTCGAAAAATTTAATTATTTAAATAATTATTTAACGAAACGAAACGGAATTTATTTTACGAAACAAATTATTTAAACTTATTTAATTAAATAAACTAATTTATTAAAACGAGTTATTGTTTTAAATATGTACGTTAAAAAAAAAACCGAGCATTTATTTATTCTCATCGCAATAAAAACGAGACCGGACACGGGGAGGAGACACGCGATATATGGAAGGGATTTCCCCATCTCTTCCTCACATTTCACAAACACCACTCTCTCTCTAAACCCTCTCATTTTCGTCACCTCAAGAACTCCACCTTCTCTCTAGTTTTTCTCCTTCAAATCTTGACGGATCTTCGAGATCTCGAAGCCTACGCGCGGATGATCGAGGGGAACAAGACCATACGAAGAAATCAACGATTGCAACTGATTCGAGGTAATCTTGCTTTTATTCTCGGTTTGTTGTTAATCACGATTTTAGAATGATCGTTGTCATAATTGTTTAAAACTTTGCTAAACCTTTAAACGATTAACACAAAAAGTAGTAGGGATCGTGGGGAATAACCTGTAAGCGCTGCGGAGATTGATGATGATGTATAGTGGTTCGCGTGGGGAGCAGCTTTTGGGCGAACCAGGGGCGGCTGAAACAGCTTCTGGCCGAACCCTTCAGTTTGCCGAAACCTAGCCTTAGCCGAACCCTGCGATCTTGTGGCAGCCGAGCCTTCCTGATCTGAACGAACCCTACATCATCCTTGGCCGAACCTGCACAGCGAACCATGGCTCAGCCAAACACGAACCCTTTCTAAGTCATAGGCAGCGAACCATTGGCAATTAGGCCGGACCATGGAATAACGAAACTTGTCAGCTTCTTAGGCGAACCCTTTTGTCCCCTATAGCCACGAACCACCTCCATGCTCACGAACTATACGGTAGTCGAACCTTGGGTGTTAGCCGAACCCCTATGACAAACGAACCCTTATGACAAACGAACCCTAGTGACTTTAGCCGAACCTATGCCTAAATAGGTCTAAGGTTCGCTGGTTTATGGGATGTCAAACCTAAATACATTAAACTTGTATGTTAAGGGTATTAGGGATCAAGAAAATACATATACATATATACATGACCATGCATGCATGAGAATTTAAACACCACCTTTTCTCTCTCTAGACAAAGTTTCTTAAAAACTATGAATTACACATTATTGGATTTGGTGGGACAAGGCAATTACTTTATATAGATACTTTAAATACACTTTGATTTACTAAGTAGATATAATAAATTAGGTTATGATGGTGGTTGTATGGAGTATGCATGTAGTATAGGTATGTGTGATAGGATCATTATCCTAACACGTACCTATTATGAGTCCATACAAGGACTTTAGGTTTCTCATCATATGATAATAATAAAAGAGGTAAAAGTGAGTTAAACTTTGAGACAAGGTTAATAAAATCCTAAGGGTAACAACTAACTTAGAATAAAGAAACTAAATTAAAATACATTGGGATTCAAAGTAACACTTACGGTTATCTAATCGAAATACTACCCCTATACTATGAACACGAAAACACACTCTCATTACAGATCTTGAGTTGATTGAGTTACATACGCGAGCGCGCATAACACGAGAACACATACCCTAAGGACTTCAGGTGAGTTCTCATAACCTCCCTTTCTTTAAACTGTTTTGTTTTAAAACTCGGAGGTGAAACATGTATACCGGTTTAATATTATTTTGATAAACAAGGATAATACCTGTTTATCATAATGATTTAACTATTATGAAGATCATTATTATGGATTATCACTGATTATATATATCCGTGTAAACATTGTTATTGACTTCGGTCGATAACAAAGATTACATGTATTGTCACATACTCCGTGAATCATTGCCTTTAACTTCGGTTAATTGCTTTGACTTCATGTATTGTCACGTGGATGGTTTCCACATCCGTGAATCATTGCTTTTGACTTCGGTTAATGCTTTGACTTCATGTATTGTCACGTGGTTAGCGACCACTCCATGAATCATGTATTTAACTTATGTTAATTACATAATGATCATGTATAGTCACGAACATTATTTGAGAATATGATTGATGAGATTGGTTGATTCATTGTGGATTGATTATCTATAATTGATTATGATTATTTGAAATTGACTATGTTTGATTTGGTTATGTGGTTATGTGATTGTGTATGTGTTTGATTGTTGAATTGGTGGATGTGTGTTGGATTATCTCATACAGGTATTCATATGGATTTTCTCAAGAAGATCATAAGTTTATACTTGTTTTAAACAAAGCATTTTATTAAAACCATTTTAAAACACCAACTTTCAAACTCATTTTACTAAAACATTTTTAAGTATAAAAACTTATGATTACTCACCAACTACTTTTGTAGTTGACACTTGATTTTCCTACATGTTTCAGGTGATGGAGACAAGTAGGGTGAAGAGAGGATCTCTTCTATTTTGGACATCATCATATAGGCTCTTGGACTTAGTTAATTAACTAAATTTCTGGCGATTAGAGTTTAGTTAGTTTAACTAATTCTTTTGTGTAATTGATGTAATTGATTCATGATGAACATGATTTTTGTGTAATTATGTTTGTTGCTTAAATGATATATGATGATTGAATTAGATGCCCACGAGCTTTTGAACAATCTACACATCCCTCGTGGCATCCCGACGATTCCGCCGCCGGTCGGGGTGTTACAGATTGGTATCAGAGCCTGGGTTATAGGGAATTAGGTTACTAGAAATGGTTGACCTAGTCTATAACCGTAGGATACCCTAGTATGAATTACTTCATACACTAGTTAGTATATTCAGGATTTCATGCTTATGTGTTTATTACATGTTAACTGAACTCCTGCTATATATCTGATTCGCATGTAATTTCTTGCTTACGTGTGCCCTAATGATTCGATAAGGACATGCACGTGGTGTATCGTAAAGGTGGTGGGACGTTGGCTAGGGCAGTTGCGACTGACCCTTACATATGCCCTATATATACCATTTACGGTACATTGGGTGGATGTCAGTATTGAAGAATGTGGGAACTACCCGTTTGGGAAATTACCTGCTTAGGAAATTAAATGCTTAGGAATTATCTGCTTTAGGAATTATTTGTTTGATCTATAAACTCCAGACAAGGACACACTCGTGGTATACTACAAAGGTGGTGGGACGGTGGCTGGGGCAGTTGCGACTGACCCCTACATATGCCCTATACATATACCATTTGTAGTATATTGGGGGTCTGTCAGTGTCAGGAACTTAGGATATTATTGAACTACTAGAATGGGAGAGGATATGATTGTGGACTGTTGTGATGAATGTTGGATGGATTACTGGGATTGACTCATGGATGATCATATTTGATAAATACTATAAATTCACTTATGAACACACGGATTGGACACGTAGGGTGCATAGGATCAACTATCAACGAACACGATTAGTAATGAAATGTAGATTGGGTGATGATATAGACACTTGAGGATAATATAAACGCATAGTGATGATACTAACACTTAGTGATGGTATGGACACTTGATGAGAATAAATTATAGGGAATATGAACACTTAGTGACAATAAGAGCACTCAGTGATGATATGAACCCTTATTAATGATTATGGACATTGAGAATAGCATGGAATTAGTGAACTTAGACAATTAGGGGAACTCTAATGTCAGGTGAACTTAGACATTAGGTGAACTTAGAAATAGGTAAACCTACATGTCAGGTGAACTTAGACATTAGGCGAACCTAATTTTCAAAGGAACTAAAGATCACTTCACTCAAAATTATCCTTTCTTGGATAAGGTTTGTGAAGTGAGAATATGGTGAAATACATGATACACCCTAAACACTAACAAGGGCATAATCGTGGTGCAACGGAACGGTGGTGGGACGGTGTAGGGGAGATTGCGATCTACCTCTGCATATGCCCTATATATAAGCTTGTTGCGTTGCATCGGGAGGTTGTCAGTGTTGGTATAGGGTGGAAATGTATAGGACTTAGGAATACTAGCTAATATTAGTTATGACCAACTAGGACACTTAGTATAATATTAGGAAATTTATAAATGTTATGAGTTTAATAACAGATAGGAGAAAAATATAGTTCCTATATGAAATCCTAACTGTTTAAATGAACTCATTTGACCATTGTTTGTATGACTTATGTTGTAAACGGTAGTAACATGTTTCTAACTTCTTCAGAAACATGCCTCGCCGTCACAACGGAGATGATTCAAACAATGGGGAGGCTAGCAACAGTAATGCCAACTCAGGCATGCAAGAGTTAGCAACACTCATTACGGGATTGGTGAACCAACTGACAAGCCAATCAACTCTCAATCAGAACCGAGGTGGTGCAAACCCACCAACTTGCACATTCAAACACTTCAATTCCTGCAACCCACTGAAGTTTACGGGTGCTGAATCGGCCACTGGTCTGCTGCAGTGGTTCGAGAGTATGGAGAACACCTTCATCAACAGCGAATGTCCTGAGAATCTGAAAGTTCGTTATGCCACTAGTGTTTTTCAAAAGAGAGCACTGACTTGGTGGAATGGGGAAAAACGAACTAGGGGAGTTGATGCTGCCTTAGCACTGACATGGACAGAGGTCAAGAACCTGATGACCACTGAATTCTGTCCTCGAAGCGAGATGAGGAAACTGGAGACTGAGTTCTGGGAGCTCAAGCAGGAAAGCGGGGAGAACGTCATTTATAATACTCAGTTCCATGAGTATAGTCTACTGGTGCCTCATATGGTGACACCCTTGGATAGGGCGATTGAGAAGTATATCGGCGGATTGCCGGTACAGATTCAGGACACAGTCTATGGGAGCAATCCCAAAACACTTGAGGCTGCAATCCGATTATCTGCAACTCTTACTGATAATCACGTGAAGAATGGAACACTTACTCGGAAAGGATACAAGAAGACTGACACCAAGACTGCTGCAAAGGAAGTCAAAACTGAAGTCAAGTCTGAAGCTGCTAGTTCATCCAAAGCAGCAACAAAAAGAGAAAGACCAGGAACTTCATGGTCACTGCTCCTGCTGCTAAGTCTGCGCAGCAATCATCAAACAATTCAACTGCCAGGAATTTCATTGGGAACACTCCTCAGTGTAATACCTGCCGATATCATCACGCACCAACTTGCCCTGTCGCGTCTGCAACAACTGCGGCAAGTTTGGTCATTTTGCTAATGTCTGTCGGAGTGCACCGCAAGCACAAAGGATGCAACAGCACCGCTTGCACTGCCAGCTCCTCATGCACAACCTATACCAGCTGTACCCGTTCGCCAGGTACCTCAAGCACAGGCAAGAGCCTGTTATGAGTGTGGTGAAGTGGGTCACTTCAGAAATCAATGCCCAAAGTTGACTGGAAATAATCAGAGGGTGGCAAGAGGCCGGGCTTTCAACTGAATGCTCCAGCTGCTCAAGCCAACCAGGACGTCGTCAACGGTACATTTCTGATCAACAACTCTTATGCATCTGTCTTATTTGATTCTGGTGCCGATAGGAGTTTCGTTTCATATGATTTTGAATGCTTGCTTGGTAGAACACGTACATATTTAGATAAACCGTTTAACGTGGAAGTGGCTGACGGAAACACTATTGATATTGACACTATTATCGTTGGATGTACGGTGAACTTAAATGATCACGTTTTCCCAATTGATCTTATACCTATGCATCTTGGTAGCTTTGATGTTATCATAGGCATGGATTGGTTAGCCACCCACAAGGCGGAGATTGTATGCCATGAAAAGTATATTCGTATTCCCTTACCTTCGGGTGAAACTTTGAGAATATTTGGAGAAACTGCTAGTAAAGGTCTTAAGCTAATGTCTTGCACTAAAGCACACAAGAATACCTTAGAAAGAAATGTATAGCATTTCTAGCCCACATTGTGGAGAAGAAAGAGAAAGGAAAGAAGATTGAAGATGTTCCAGTGATACGAGATTTTCCAGAAGTATTTCCAGATGATTTGCCGGGTCTTCCACCAGAACGTCAAGTTGAGTTCCGAATCGACTTAGTACCTGGTGCGAACCCAGTCGCCAAAGCTCCTTATAGACTTGCGCCTTCGGAGTTGCAAGAATTGGCGAGCCAGTTGCAAGAACTGACTGATAAAGGATTATTCGCCCGAGCCATTCGCCATGGGGTGCACCGGTCCTATTTGTCAAGAAAAAGGACGGGTCATTCCGAATGTGCATCGACTACCGCGAATTGAACAAGTTGACAATCAAGAATCGATATCCACTGCCGCGTATCGATGATCTCTTCGATCAGCTTCAAGGCTCGGCATGGTTTTCAAAGATCGATCTTAGGTCTGGATATCATCAGTCATCGCGTACATGATGATGATATTCCCAAGACTGCTTCAGAACAAGATATGGCCATTATGAATTTCTGGTAATGCCCTTCGGCCTTACCAATGCACCTGCGGTTTTCATGGATCTCATGAACCGTGTTTGCAGGCCATACTTGGATAAATTTGTGATTGTATTCATTGATGATATTCTGATCTACTCAAAGACCAAGGAAGAACACGAGAAACACCTTAAGTTGGTTTTGGAGATCTAAGAGAAGAGCGACTGTATGCCAAATTCTCTAAATGTGAATTTTGGCTTAAGGAAGTTCAATTCTTGGGCACATAGTCAACGAATACGGTGTTCACGTGGATCCTGCAAAGATTGATGCTGTGAAGAATTGGAGTACACCGAAGACACCGACGGAGATTCGATCATTCCTTGGACTTGCCGGTTACTATCGGCGGTTCATATCGAACTTCTCCAAGATTGCTGTCCCTCTCACTGCTTTGACTCAGAAGAATAGACCATACGAGTGGGGACCAAAGCAAGAAGAGGCATTTCAGACCTTGAAGCAGAAACTTTGTGATGCTCCTGTCTTGACATTGCCTGATGGAAATGATGATTTTGTGGTTTACTGTGATGCATCCAACCTAGGTCTCGGTTGTGTTCTCATGCAACGGGGAAAGGTTGTGGCTTATGCATCAAGACAATTGAAGATTCATGAGAAGAACTACACTACACACGACTTGGAACTTGGTGCAGTCGTGTTTGCTTTGAAGATATGGAGACATTATCTTTATGGCACGAAGTGCGTAGTTTTTACTGATCATAAGAGTTTGCAACATATTCTGAATCAGAAAGAGCTCAATATGAGACAACGGAGATGGGTTGAACTGTTGAATGATTATGACTGTGAAATTCGCTACCATCCTGGTAAGGCGAATGTAGTAGCAGATGCGCTTAGTCGCAAGAGTCAAGTTCAAATCCATAGTGTCCGAGTGCACAATAATCTCCGAAATGATGTTCTCACAGCCCAACAACACTCATTAGCTCAAGATGACTTGAAAAATGAGATGTCCTGCGGGGCTGAAATCTTATTGGAAACTAAGGATGACGGTTTGATGTATTATTTGAATCGGTTGTGGATACCGAACAGGGGTGATCTTAGGATGATGATTATGGATGAAGCTCATAAGTCTCGTTATTCAATCCATCCGGGTGCTGACAAGATGTATCAAGACCTTAGGGGCTTGTACTGGTGGCCTGGAATGAAGAAGGACATTGCTGAGTATGTGTCTAAGTGCCTTAACTGTGCCAAAGTCAAGGCAGAACACCAGCGACCTTCTGGATTGTTAATACAACCTGAAATACCAATGTGGAAGTGGGAGAATATCTCCATGGATTTCATTACTAAACTCCCACGAACCGCAAATGGTAAAGATAGCATTTGGGTGATAGTTGATAGATTAACCAAGTCGGCTCATTTCTTACCGATACGCGAAACTTATCCTGTGCGGAAGTTAGCTCGTATTTACATTGATGAGATCGTTAATCGACATGGATTCCCTTAAGCATAATATCGGACCGTGATGCTCGCTTCACGGCACGATTTTGGGAATCACTTCATGAAGCCTTTGGAACAAGACTGGATCTTAGCACTGCCTATCATCCTCAAACGGATGGTCAGACGGAGCGAACGATTCAGACATTGGAAGACATGTTGAGAGCTTGTGTCATCGATTTCGGTGGCAATTGGGATAGCCATCTACCATTGGTTGAGTTCTCGTATAACAACAGTTATCACGCGAGCATTGGTATGGCGCCGTTCGAAGCTCTTTATGGCAGGAAATGTCGGTCACCTATTTGTTGGACCGAAGTCGGCGATTCGCAGATCACTGGTCCCGAGATTATTCAGGAAACGACTGACAAGATCCGCCAGATCCGCGACAATCTGTTAGCTGCTCGCAGCAGACAGAAGAGTTACGCGGATAAACGAAGAAAACCTCTAGAGTTTGAAGTGGGAGATATGGTATTGCTCAAAGTGTCGCCTTGGAAGGGCGTTGTTCGATTTGGAAAGAAGGGGAAGCTTGCTCCACGATATGTTGGCCCTTTTAAGATCCTTGAACGGATCGGGAAGGTTGCTTACAAATTAGAACTTCCTCCTGAACTTAGTAATGTGCACCCGACGTTTCACGTGTCCAATCTAAGAAAGTGCTTAGCTGATCAAGATCTTCAGGTACCACTCGAGGACATTCGTATCGATGATACCATGCACTTTGTTGAAAAACCAGTGGAGATAATGGACCGTGAGGTTAAACAGCTCAAACGCAGTAGAATTCCAATTGTCAAAGTACGTTGGGAATCGAAGCGGGGTCCAGAATTCACATGGGAGCGGGAAGATCAGATGAAGCTTAAGTACCCACATTTATTTACTACGGTCACTCCAAGTCGAATTTCGGGACGAAATTCCTTTAACTAGGGGAGACTGTAACATCACTGTACTTTCGGTTGGCCGTACGTCCATACATCCGTACGAATGTACTGTTACGACCGGAGATTTTAATTATTAATGATTATGAAATTACTGATTTTCATTACTGATATTATCACTGTACTGGTATGCATGTTATGACACATTTATCATACACGTAAACCACGGGAAGTTTAGTTATGATACAACTACACAGACCCGTAGAGTTTATCGCAGTTACTTATTATTGATGATGATGGATTAATGGTCTGAGAATGGATTGGGTTAGAAATGGGAGTTTGTCAGAGTCTGGTTACTAAACGTAGTCAAGGACCCATGGTCATGATTTATCGAAATAGCGGTGGGACGGTGGCTAGGGCAGTTGCGACTGACCCTTACATATGCCCTATACATATGCATATTTCGGTCTATCATGGATGTGACAGTGACTTGGTTTAGTGGGTTTTGGTTTGGGAAATGATAATATTAAAGTTAATAAATAATGGGAATTAAATTACGCAAAGTGAGGTTACGAACATTACGTGAATATGATTCAGAAATATTGACTTAATAGTGTATTCGCGTGGGTGACGATTCACACGAATATAATTATTAAGAATAATGTTCTGAAACGGTATTCCATAAATCGTAAATCAAATCGAAATACGATACGAGCGTCGGATTCGCAAAGGTGACGATCTTTACGAATACGTACGCAAGTAACGCGTTTCGACGAGATAATTAAATAATATCTAACGATATTAAATTAATAAATGGAATATTAAAACGTTTATTAGGAATCACAACCTGAAATGTTTTCAAATAAATTAATTTATTTAAATAATTATTTAACGAAAACGAAACGGAATTTATTTTACGAAACAAATTATTTAAACTTATTTTAATTAAATAAAACTAATTTATTTAAAACGAGTTATTGTTTTAAATATGTTACGTTAAAAAAAAACCGAGCATTTTATTATTCTCATCGCAATAAAAACGAGACCGGACACGGGGAGGAGACACGCGATATATGGAAGGGATTCCCCATCTTCTTCCTCACATTTCACAAACACACTCTCTCTCTAAACCCTCTCATTTTCGTCACCCTCAAGAACCTCCACCTTCTCTCTAGTTTTTCTCCTTCAAATCTTGACGGATCTTCGAGATCTCGAAGCCTACGCGTTCGGATGATCGAGGGAACAAGACCATACGAAGAAATCCAACGAATTGCAACTGATTCGAGGTAGATCTATGCTTTTATTCTCGGTTTGTTGTTAATCACGATTTTAGAATGTATCGTTGTCATAATTGATTTAAAACTTTGCTAAACCTTTAAACGATTAACACAAAAGTAGTAGGGATCGTGGGGAATAAACCTGTAAGCGCTGCGGGATGATGATGATGATGTATAGTGGTTCGCGTGGGGAGCAGCTTTGGGGCGAACCAGGGGCGGCTGAAACAGCTTCTGGCCGAACCCTTCAGGTCTTGGCCGAACCCTAGCCTTAGCCGAACCCTGCGATCTTGTGGCAGCCGAGCCTTCCTGATCTGAACGAACCCTACATCATCCTTGGCCGAACCCTGCCACAGCTGAACCCATGCTCAGCCAAACACGAACCCTTTCTAAGTCCATAGGCAGCGAACCCATTGGCAATTAGGCCGGACCATGGAATAACGAACTTGTCAGCTTCTTTAGGCCGAACCCTTTTGTCCCCTATAGCCACGAACCCTCCTCCCTTGGCTCACGAACTATACGGTAGTCGAACCTTGGTTGTTAGCCGAACCCCTATGACAAACGAACCCTTATGACAAACGAACCCCTAGTGACTTTAGCCGAACCTATGCCTAACTAGGTCTAAAGGTTCGCTGGTTTAATGGGATGTCAAACCTAAATACATTAAACTTGTATGTTAAGGGTATTTAGGGATCAAGAAAATACATATACATATATACATGACCATGCATGCATGAGAATATTAAACCACCACCTTTTCTCTCTCTAGACACAAGTTTCTTAAAAACTATGAATTACACATGTATTGGATTTGGTGGGACAAGGCTAATACTTTATATAGATACTTTAAATACACTTTGATTTAACTAAGTAGATATAATAAATTAGGTTATGATGGTGGTTGTATGGAGTCATGCATGTGAGTATAGGTATGTGTGATAGGATCATTATCCTAACACGTACCTATTTATGAGTCCATACCAAGGACTTTAAGGTTTCTCATCATATGATAATAATAAAAGAGGTAACAAGTGAGTTAAACTTTGAGACAAAGGTTAATAAAATCCTAAGGGTAACAACTTAACTTAGAATAAAGAAACTAAATTAAAACGACATTGTGATTCAAAGTAAACACTTACGGTTATCTAATCCGAAATACTACCCCTATACTTATGAACACGAAAACACACTCTCATTACAGATCTTTGAGTTGATTGAGTTACATACGTGAGCGCGCATAACACGAGAACACATACCCTAAGGACTTCAGGTGAGTTCTCATAACCTCCCTTTCTTTAAACTGTTTTGTTTTAAAACTCGGAGGTGAAACATGTATACCGGTTTAATATTATTTTGATAAAACAAGGATAATACCTGTTTATCATAATGATTTTAACTATTATGAAGTGTCATTATTATGGATTATCACTGATTATTATACATCCGTGTAAACATTGTTATTGACTTCGGTCGATAACAAAGGTTACATGTATTGTCACATACTCCGTGAATCATTGCCTTTGACTTCGGTTAATCGCTTTGACTTCATGTATTGTCACGTGGATGGTTTCCACATCCGTGAATCATTGCTTTTGACTTCGGTTAATTGCTTTGATTTCATGTATTGTCACGTGGTTAGCGACCACTCCATGAATCATGTATTTAACTTATGTTAATTACGTAATGATCATGTATAGTCACGAACACTATTTGAGAATATGATTGATGAGATTGGTTGATTCGTTGTGGATTGATTATCTATAATTGATTATGATTATTTGAAATTGACTATGTTTGATTTGGTTATGTGGTTATGTGATTGTGTATGTTTTTGATTGTTGAATTGGTGAATGTGTGTTGGATTATCTTATACAGGTATTCATATGGATTTTCTCAAGAAGATCATAAGTCTTATACTTGTTTTAAATAAAGCATTTTATTAAACTATTTTAAAACACCAACTTTCAAACTCATTTTACTAAAACATTTTTAAGTATGAAAACTTATGATTACTCACCAACTACTTTTGTAGTTGACACTTGATTTCCTACATGTTTCAGGTGATGGAGACAAGTAGGGTGAAGAGAGGACCTCTTCTATTTTGGACATCATCATATAGGCTCTTGGACTTAGTTAATTAACTAAATTTCTGGCGATTAGAGTTTAGTTAGTTTAACTAATTCTTTTTGTGTAATTGATGTAATTGATTCATGACGAACATGATTTTTGTGTAATTATGTTGTTTGCTTAAATGATATATGATGATTGAATTAGATGCCCACGAGCTTTTGAACAATCTACACATCCCTCGTGGCATCCCGACGATTCCGCCGCCGGTCGGGGTGTTACAATATAGTCTCTATATATGCTCATTCATGTACTTGTAATTCATTGGACACCCCTAATAATAAACAAACCCTAGTTGCACTCCTTGGACATAGGTTAGTTTTGACCAAACTACATTAAATTCCATGTTAATTTATTGTTTACTCGTATTCGTGTGTTTGCTTATTTGTGTTCATGTGATGCCTTACAAGTTCTCTCAGATCACCAGGCTCTAGATCGATCACACGAGAACATTGACCAGTAGGTGTGCCGTCCCTGTTCTACTGTCACATAAATGTCGCTTTCATTGCCCAAATTATGGTTTTATCAGCAATTCAGAGTCCACTACTTCCGTCACAAAACCGTCATTAATCAGCCAATTGTTGTCAGTTTTCCACCTAGTCGCCTTGCAGATTCTGTCGTGGTTAGAGCTGTTGAAGTTATTTTTCATCACCTAGTTTAGGGTCTTGCCAATTAGGGTCGTTAGCATAGATCTTTGACTCATAGCTCAAACCAATTTTCCAAGAAAATTTGGAAAGACCGACAACCGAGACTGAGAACCCGTGCCACCTGTTTTCCAGTATCTATTGCTTAAAAGATTCTGATTATCAGTCTGCTATTCTGTTGCAATAACATAGATGATTTATTGACAGTGTTCAGTAAGTTCAGACTCTATTTCATTGTTTCTATAATCAAGTTTTGTCTAGCCATTGTCATGGTTGAAAACAGAAAAGTAACAATCAAGAAGATGGGACACATTTTCACTAGTGGTGTAGGAAACAATTGGATCAAATTGAAGGCATAGGTATTTGTGGTGAACTAAACACGACTCTAGTCTTGTTTATTGAATTGAAGGCATAATAATGACTTTTACTCCCAATCTTTAGGAACAAACTTTAGATAAAACAAAACAATAAACCAAACATAAAAGAAAAACTTGGCTGCTAAGACTTGCATCCCAAGGCTTCGGAATTAATCATCATTCACCCTTTTGATTCCGATCCTTTTTCATCCAATTCTTCAACTCGTAGCTTTTCTCGCATCTCAATAAACTCTAACCTTTGTAGAGCTTTAGTCAAGATATCTGCTACCTATTCCTCACCTCTTATATGTTCAATTGTCACCAAATTCAATTCTACACATTCACAAAGAAAGTGATATTTTGTGTTAATGTGTTTACTACGTCCGTGGAATACCAGATTCTCATCAGCTCAATATCTGATTTATCGTCAACTACCAGCTTTATGCCTTCAAATGTCTAATATGTTAACTCTTTGAACATTCCTTTCAACCAGATGGCTTGGCAAGCTACAGCTATTGCGACTTTGAATTCAGCTTCACATGAGGACAAAGCCACCATGCTTTGTTTTTGACTACGTCATGCATTAGGTGCAACCCCCATAATAAAAAACTATACCTGTGGTGCTCTTTCCATCATTCCGGTCGGTTGGATGAGAGCTAATACTGTAGCCGACCAGCACTTCTTTTCTTTTATATTGCATGCCATAATTGAGTTCCTTTTACAATTTAGATTGCGTGTCTTACGGTCCCATTTAGATGTTAATCTCAAAGACTCACTTCATGTATTAGTTCAGCATTGGTAATACGTCCAGGTAAAGCAAATCAAATTACAAAAAAGGAATAGATAAATGGAATAGATTCAAGTATTTTTTTATGTACATAAACTTATGGTGATTCTTAAAATACTTTGTGTTTCAAATTCCCATAGTATTCTTATTCTTAGATTGTTTTGAGATTTTCTAAATCAAACTCTTGATATATTATTTATTATAGTTTCTACATCCTTGAAGACTTCGGTTACATTGTTCATATATCAAAGAAATTTGATTTGGGAGAAATGATGAAGAATAGAATAATATTACAAAAAGGATTGTAAGATGTGAGTGACCCAAGGATCCAATTCAAACCAAGTTAAGGATTTCATAGCTAGAGCTACAATGGAAATGCAAGAAATTTTCAATATATATATATATATATATTTTAAGGATTATTTAAGCTTTCCAAGACATCATAGTATCACATAATTCCAGAGTTAGGTCGTGTATGTTTACTCTTAAAAGGTTGTATAAACAATCATAAATTGAGGTTCTCTTTCAATAGTATTCATACTTCATTAATTCATTTCCTTGTTAGTGCTTAATGATCATGTTACTTTTATTATCTTAGAAAAATAATATTGATTAAGATCCTTTTCCCTTGATTTAGTTTTCCTAATGAAAAATTATCTCCTATTACAAGATTTCTTCTTACGAGGCAATCAACGATTCCGATTCACCTTACTGGGTTTAATGTTGGTTCTCAATAATTAGAGATAAAAACTTGTATACTTCATTCACTTAGCTTTGGGCATCGTAACTCTCAGGTCTATAGATCTTATTATAACAATCCTAAAATTAACCAACACCTCTATGAAATGGGACTTCGACAACATTTTCATGGTGTGTATCAAACAAACCATTTTAGAACCTTCACTAATACAGAACTATAACAAGGGTTAGAATTTGATGGATCATTGATCATGTTTAGCTAGCTTGCATGAATGGATTGAAAGTTGAGACGAAAAAAATGTTGTTTGCTAGGCATAAATAAATAATCATTAATGAAATTCAATTTCTAAAAACAATAAAAATGCATTATTTTAACTTAAACTTTTACAAATTTAAAATCTATACTAAATAATTTAAAAAATTCATTTTCATAATTATAATTATAATTTATTAATACTTAAATTGATATTTAATGTTTAAAAATTGACAGAGAGAACTATTGTAGCCATTGCCTATTATCATTAATAAAATTAATATTTAACTAAAACTTTTTGAAACTTTGGAAAATATATTTGTTCTTAAAATTCTTGAGACAAGTAAACTTTATATTTGTATCTTGGAATGGAATGTTAGAAAACACTCTTCCCACATGGGATAGCTACTTCATTAAAATTCTTGAGATAAGTAAACTTTATATTTGTTATTACAAGCCAAGCACTACCAAGCATCAAGTTGTTAACTAGGTTCTTTATTTGTGTTGAGCCTTAGTTAGTATTCCGCACATCCTACAACCTACCTGATCACAAACTTTGTCCTAACAGGGTTCATGTCACAAAAGAACCTACTACAAGCAATAACTAAAGCCATGCATAGATTCAAGTGAAGCACATACATTAAACTATAATGCAAAAGCATCAACCAAAATTAGCTCAAATGTTCTGCACATTGTGGAAAACTTTAATGTTCTCTACTCATGACAATTTTTTAGTGTTGACTTACATGTTGTACAAAGTTGTATTTTATTAGAAGAAATAGTGCAAGATATAAAAAAAGGAAACAAAAAACAAACAAGAACAAGGGATTTGGCACGTCGCTAACCTCAACTCATTCTCCTTTCCAGTCTTGTAATTCACTGCGTGGTGCATATAGCTTAGCCATTTGTACCTCAGCATCAATGTCGTTAACTACACCCCGGCAACTTGGAAAACCACAATAACAAGGAAGTTGTTCATCGATGGAAAAGAATCTGCAATATCAATCATAAAAGGCCATTAAACAAAATAAAATAGATAATGGATAGGAACTAAAGACAACTACAAAAAAGTAAACCTGTAGTCATATGTCAGTTCTTCCCATTGTCCAATATCTCTCTTGGCAAAAATGATTATGTGTTCATCACCATTTACACTTATAACTCTTGAATAGCAATTTGGCTAAAACATAGAACATTAATCAGACTTTTTTGAATAAAAATAGCAGCATGATATATATAATGCACAAGAATTTGCTTCAAAAACTGAAAAAACTTCGATCCATATTTGATGAATAAGCAAAGCTGGAAATAAAATCAACAATGCAGTTGACATATAGAATGTCAAAACATATATTATGCAGAATGTAGCTGAATATTAAGAAAACTCATTATCTAGTAATAGAATTCTGACGTTTTATCAGTAAATTAGGTACATATATTATGATTTCTATAATTCAACTGTCAGATGTTTTGTAGCAGGAAATCATATGAGATGATACAGGACAATTCCTAATTTTTTTTTAGTTTTTCTATAGTCGCTACAGAAACATTTCATTCACTGAAAGTCAAGTTGTATGCCAAAAAAAACCTTAAACCAAAGTAAAACAACTTAAGCATTAAATATATCCCATGTTCATCAGTTCCTAAATGATTCCATTAATTTAATTGTTATATACTAGTTATTTCAAATAAAAGAAATAATTTTCTGCTTATATTTTGATCACAATAACTACACAAAAAAAGGAACAGCCAACACTACCATAATCAATAAAAGGACATACAATAAAACATAGAGTTAACATACTTCACAAGAGTGATTGATTAAATGTGCAATGCTTCCTGCTCTTGTGGCATCAATTACGCGTTCATCATCGATCCTAAACATGTATGTCCCCGCACCCTGCAAACATATATATACCAAACAATACTAATTTCATAAAGTCTTTGAAGAAACAACAATTGCAAACCTCTTTGTTATGATAAAATTAAAATTGCCATGCAAAAGACAGAAGAATGAGCATGGTAGAAAACAAAATGTATACACAAAAAAGGATGCATGCAACCAAGCAACAAATGAAAATGATAATGGAACAGCCATCTAGCACAAAAGCTAAACTCAGCACAAACTGAGTGGCTACAAAATGAAAGAACTGTGAACCATGAAATTTACATTTATCTTTGAAGTTTCAACTATCACATAGTAACCCTAACCTTGGTATAATATCAAAAACTCAAAATGCCACATAGACTTTCAAACAATGATGACTAATAACTGGATATATGATCTTACTAACTAGATGGCCTTCTGACCAACAGTGGAAAAAAAAAGTTGCAATCAATTCATTCCCAAGTCATGCAATCAAGCTCAGAATATGCAACTGTTGAAAAATGTTACCTATTCGTTTAAATAACTACAGATAAAATATATTGTGAGTGTATTCAAAATAGACTAAGACATTCCATGTAGCTTCTTCACGAGGACGATTAGACCATGAAATAAGTAACTCCAAGACAGGTGTGCCAGCTTCAGTAACTCAACGATGATTAAGGACCTCTGCCGGGAAAAAATCCACTTCAAAATCTTTAGTAATTGGTAAGGGGGCGAGAGAATATGACGGAATATACCCATGGGCTTTTTTGAGCAACGATACATGAAAAACAGGATGAATACGAGCAGTAGGAGGGAGCTCTAATTTATAAGTCCAAAAACGCGTTTAACCTTATAAGCACCAAAAAAACGAGGAGAAAGCTTCTTAAAATGACGTTTAGCTAGAGTCTTTTGGCGGTAAGGTTGTAGGCGTAAGAACACATAATCCCCTTCCATAAAGGTGACATCACAAGTCACAACGATGGGCACTTGCTTGTTGACGCGTACAATCTTGGGCTTTAGCCAAATTAGCTCGAATCAACTTAAGCATATCATCTCGATCAATTAAATGTTGTTCCAACTCAGTGTTATTGGTCTCGCCCACCACATATGGTATAATAGGAGGAGGACGTCCATACACAATAGAGAATGGAGTGAACAGCCGGTAGCGGAGTGAAAGCAAGTATTATTGGAAAATTCAGCCTAAGGTAAATAAAAACTCCATTTGCGGGGCTGTTCCAGAGCAAAACATCTCAAATAAGCTTCAAAACAACGATTGAGAACCTCTGATTGAACATCCGTTTGGGGATGGTAACTCGTACTCAGTTTGAGTTTTGTTTGACTCAAACGGAATAGTTCCTGCCAAAAATTGCTAAGAAAGACATCTCTATCAAAAACAATGGAACAGGGAAAACCATGCAATCGGATGATTTCCTTACAAAAAAGTGCAGCCACAGTCTTGGTAGTAAATGGATGGGACAAGCACAAGAAATGTGTATATTTACTCAAGCAGTCAGTAACCACTAGAATAGTATCCATATGATTAGAAAGTGGTAAATAGACAATGAAGTCTATTGACACGTCCTCCCAAATTTGAGTAGGAATTGGAAGAGGTTGGAGAAGACAGGCCGGAGAAGTAGTTTGGTACTTCTGCTGTTGACAGACAAGACATTTTTGTGCATATAATCGAATGTCCTTGTTCATTTGTGGCCAAAAATATTGAGAGTAAAGACGTTTGCTTGTTTTAAGGAACCTACCATGGCCCCCAATTGGTGAATCATGGGCTGCCTGAAGTAGTCGAAGCCGAAGATCAGAAACATCAGGGATCACCAATCGTTTCCTAAAGAATAATAAACCATCAATGATAGTGAAATCAACCATATCAAGGGGTTGTGACATTAACTTCTGTAGGATTGTATTGGTATAGGTATCAAGCTGCAGTGATTTTCAGATCTCCTCCAATTCCACACAAGTAGGAACAGTAAGTGCAAGTAAGGAGCCACAGATTGGTCGTCGAGACAATGCATCAACTCCCTTTATTTTCTCTCCCAGCCTTATGCACAATTGAAAAATCATAAGGCATAAGTTTGAGGAGCAACCATCGTTCCATGGTAGGTATACGCTGCTCTAATAAAAATTTCAAGGTATAATAATCTGTATATATCAGGAAGTGTCGTCCCATCAAATAGTGACTCCACTTCTGCACAGCAAAACAAGAGCAAGGAGCTCATAATCATAGGCAGATTTAAACTTAGCGAGGGAAGAAAATCCGTTACTAAAGTAAGCAATCAGAACAGGCTCCCACACCCACGGATGATGCATCACATTCTACTACAAATTGTTGAGTAAAGTCCGGAAGACGCAGAACGGGTGCAGTAGTTAAGGCTAATTTAAGCGCCTAAAAAGCACACAAGGCTTCTGGGGACAATAAAAAACCATCCTTTGTAAGAGCTGCCAACGGTCGAGCTATTATCCCATAATTGCGAACGAATCGACAATAGTAGCCGATGAGACCCAAAAATCCACGAACCTGTTTAACATTGACAGGGAGTGGCCACTCTTGAACCACGAGTATCTTTTCACCTTCTACCCGTACGCCCTAGCCAGTAACCACATGACCCAGAAAGTTAACTGTGGTTTGACCAAAACAACATTTGCTCATCTTGATAAAAATTAAATTGAAGCTCCTTCAACCGCTGCAGAGCTGTGTCAAGATGTAAAGCATGTTGCTCCAAGCTTGGGCTAAAGATGAGTATATCATCAAAGAAGACCAGAATAAACCTTAGCAAAAAGGGACGAAATAATTCATTCATAATAGATTGAAAGGTAGAGGGAGCATTTGTAAGGCCGAAAGGCATCACCTAGAATTCATAATGGCCGGAGTGAGTGCAAAATGCCGTCTTGGGTACATCTTGCTCTGCTACTCGAATCTAGTAATAGCCCAAACGTAGATCAAGTTTAGAGAAGATTTTTGCTCCATACAGTTCATCCAGTAGCTCGTAACTCACCACCATCAGCAGACGTTATCCCCCTCTCTCTCTCTCTCTCCCTCTCCCTCTCCCTCTCCCTCTCCCGCACTCTCTCTCTCGCTACTCAGTTCTCTCTCGCCCCATCCCTATTTCTCAACATCACGGCTGGTCTACACTGACCCAACAGAAACCAGCACCGGTTACTGATTGTGTTATCTCTCCCGCTCCCTATCTCACCTCAGTTCTCTCTCCCCTACCACCAACCAACACTCCGGCAAAGAACGGCTCAGCCACCATCTCAGTGTGCAATAGGCATGTTTTTTGTTTGTTCCTGTTGTTTTTCACTGCAGGTTAGGATAACCACCGGGATTAGCATATACAACATCATCACATCATCACGCTGGTTAGGTTGGAAGCAGCAGGCCTTACTGGTGCTGAAAGAGAAAAGTGGTCACAAGAAAACAAGGAGACGTCCTGAGGTGAACTGAGGTGAACTAAGAACACCCTAACTTGGGTGCCCTGCGGTGAGATTGTTCTATTATCTTGTTGCTTATTGCTCATATACTTGTGGTTAAACGGTCTCGAGTGGTTAAACGGTCTCGAGTGTTTGCTTATCACAAATTGCGTAAGTGATATAACTTTGCTCACTATACAGTTATTATAAAATCGGTGTGATTGTTGTTAGATTGGGAATATTTGCTTGTGTTGTGAAAGGATTGTTTGTAGGAGCTGCTATATCTGACGCGTGTGTTAATTGTATGTGTGTATTTCTCTCTGACCACATTGTATGCTTGGATATATTTGATTTAGTATTACTTTCTGTGTACACTTACGCCTAGCTAGCTCTTATGCTCTGTTATTTACTGTCTGTGTGCCTGATCGTATTGTGTATCCCCTGTATTGGTTGGTGTTACTACATTATTGATTGTTGTGTATTTGGTTTACTCTTACTGACTGTTGTAGATTGGCGACTACTTGATTACTCTGCTCTGTTGTTCCTTGTATGTGTGCCTGACCGTATTGCGGATTTTGTGTGTTTTTGTGTCTTTTATGCTTTATGTGGATTGTGAGGACTGACTATACAGTATAGACGGGAGGGTACATTATGCTGCCTTGAGATCATGTCCAGTGAGGGGAGGTGCTGGTAGGAGGGGAAAAAGGGGGTGTGTTTTACGCATAGGGACGTGGAACATCGAAACACTTACTGGAAAACTACTGGAGTTGGTGGACGCACTCAGAAGACGTAGAATACAAATAGCATGCCTTCAGGAGACAAGGTGGAAGGGGAAAAGAGGTGCAGAGTACAACGGTTACAAGTTATGGCATTCAGGGTCCGACGGAACAAAAAATGGAGCGGGTTTTCTAGTCGCAAGAGAACTTCAAGACAAGGTGGTAGAGGTAAGAAGGTGCAATGATCGGATAATGCTGCTGAGGATGGTGTTAGGGGAGGAACCAGTAGCGATCATCAGTGCATACGCACCACACGCTGGGTTAGGAGAGGACGAGAAGCAAGAGTTTTGGGATGGTATGGATGAAGTCCTAAGAACCATCCCAGGAGATGAGAAGATATGTATAGGCGGAGATTTCAATGGCCACATCGGGAAAGATAATGAGGGCTATCCGTCGGTACACGGAGGCCGAGCCTTTGGGAATAGAAATGAAAGTGGCAACAACCTCCTAGATTTTGCGATGGCACATGACTTAGGAATTTTGAACTCCTTCTTTAAGAAGAGAGATTCGCACTTGATCACGTTTAGTAGTGGAGGACGTGACACACAGATTGACTATCTATTGATGCGACGAGGAGAGCGTAGCAGATGGTTGGACTGCAACGTTGTACCGGGGGAGGCAGTGGGGTCGCAACATAGACTTTTGGTGGCTGATATTGCAATGCGCAAGAAGGTGGTGCCGGAGAGGAAGCATACACCAAGGATTAGATGGGGCTGTCTAAAAGGAGAAAAGATAGCGGAATTCAGAGACAAGGTACTTGAAGGCAAGGATAGCGGAATGTATGGGGACACAAACAGCATGTGGGAAGCGATGTCAGACAATGTGACAAGAGTCGCACAAAAGATACTAGGGATGACAACAGGAAGGATAAGCGGGCAGAGAGAATCGTGGTGGTGGAATGACGAGGTGCGACACAAGGTCCGAACAAAGCATGAGAGGTTTAGGGAGTTGGTCAAGTGTACAGAGGAAGTAGAAAGAACAAGATTGAAGAATATCTACAAAGAAGCAAAACGAGAGGCGAAGAAGACGGTAGCAGAGGCTAAAGACAAGGCATACGGAGAGATGTATAAACGCCTCGAGACCAAAGAAGGAGAGCACGAAATGTTCAAAATCGCCAAGGCTAGGGAGAGGAAGAGACAGGATATAGGACTAGTGAGATTCATAAAGGGAGAGGATGGACGAGTCCTAGTAAAGGAGCAGGACATTAAAGAGAGGTGGCAAACATACTTTAATGAATTATTCAACAACAGGGGCAACGTGGAAGGTAGTGAGGACCCGACCAACAGAGAAACTCAACGGAACTGCTATTGTAGACGAGTTACCAAAGAGGAGATGCAGAGAGCGATTAGGAAAATGGGGAAGGCGAAAGCGGTGGGACCAGACAATATCCCTATCGAAGTATGGATATGTTTACAAGATGAAGGAGTTAGCTGGTTGACAACTTTGTTCAACAACATAATCCGGATAGGCAAGATGCCGGATCAGTGGAGAAGTAGTGTCTTAGTTCCCTTATATAAGAACAAGGGAGACGCACAGTGTTGCGCAAACTATAGGGGAATTAAACTACTGAGTCATACGATGAAACTCTGGGAAAGAGTGATAGAGTCAAGATTGAGGAGAGAAACCGAGGTGACGGAGAATCAATTCGGCTTTATGCCAGGGAGGTCGACCATAGAGGCGATACACATTTTGAGGAGGCTGATGGAGAGGTATAGGGAAAAGAAGAAAGATTTACACATGGTGTTCATTGACCTTGAAAAGGCATATGATAGTGTACCACGTCAGGTGATTTGGGATAGCCTGGAGAGAAGAAGTATCCCTTGGAGGTATATAGAGTTGATAAGAGATACATATGCAGGTGCTAAAACTAGTGTTAGAGCACCAGTGGGAGAGACGAATTCTTTCCTGGTGGAGGTGGGGCTACACCAAGGTTCGGCACTTAGCCCGTTCCTTTTTGCAGTTATTCTAGATGAGCTGTTGAGGTCTATTCAGCACGATATTCCATGGTGCATGCTTTTTGCGGATGATATAGTGCTAGTGGCAGAAAATGAAGACGACTTAAATGCGAGGCTAGAAGAGTGGCGGTTGGCCTTAGAGAGCAAAGGCTTGCGCATCAGCAGGTCAGACCGAGTATCTATACTGTAACTTTAGCGGTAGCATAACGGAGGAGAACCAGGTGACTATTGGTGACCAGGAGGTGCCAAAGACAACGAAGTTTAAATATCTGGGATCATTCGTCCAGAGTGACGGGGACATTGATAGTGACGTAGCACACCGGGTCCAAGCAGGTTGGAAGAAGTGGAAAGCAGCTACAACCATCTTATGCGACAAGAGGTTCCCAGAAAAACTAAAAGGCAAGTTCTATAGGGTCACAGTCAGACCTGCCATGATGTATGTGAGTGATTGTTGGCCAATCAAAAAGACTCAGGCAAGAAAGTTAGAGTCAGCAGAAATGAGGATGCTAAGATGGATGTGTGGGCACACAAGGCTCGACCGAATAAGGAACGAAGTCATCAGGAAGAGACTGGAGATAACGTGCATCTCAGACAAAGTAAGGGAAGGAAGATTGAGATGGTTCGGACATGTGAGGAAACCTGTTGGCGCCTGTTCAAAGAGTAGAAAGCCTTGTTGTGGAGGGAAAGAGGAGTAGAGGACGACCGAGGTTGACATGGGATGAGCAGATTCGCCACGATTTATCGGAGTTGCATCTCTCGGAGGACATGATCAGTGATAGGAGTTCATGGAGGCATAGGATAAAGGCAAGAGATTTCTAGTTTGTGTAAGACGTAACTTGGTAGAAGCTTAGTTTCATAGATTGCCTGTGTCATACGTGATTGGGGTCGTGGTCTGCATGCTAGTGGTGTGTTGTCGTTTGGTGTATTTGCTTTTCTTGCTTAGGGATGGTTAATCTCATGCTTTTTCTGAGTGTATATGTGCGATCTTTATCTGTTTGATATGCGCGGGTGTGTCTAGTTGTTTCTTTATGCGTGTTTTATGTGCGGTATTTATCTGTTTTTCTATTGCTTCATGTCTCAAAAAAAAATAATAATAATAATAATAATAATTATAGTAGTAGTAATAGTAATAGTAATAATAATAAAAAAAAAAAGGGCAACGGTTTTTTTTTAGAGCCGGGGGTCTCCTTCGAAGCAGCCTCTCTACCACACCCGTGGCAGGGGTAAGGTTTGTTTTCATCTCACCCTCCCCAGACCCCACACAGTGGGAATATACTGGGTTTGTTTGTTTGTACTTGTCAGCTACTGTGATTTTATTGAGGGCCCTTTAGTCAACACACATGCGCCATGTGTTATCCTTTTTGTACGAGCAGCACAGGACAGAGAAGGGGCTGTTACTAGGCTAGATGAAACCCAAGTCCAACAGTTGTTGCACTTGTTTTTCAATTTCATTTTTTTGAGAATGAGGGTAACGGTATGGTCGAATATTGGGTGGTGTGGAGTTGGGAAAAAGTGTAATAGAATGGGTTTGGGTTCTGACAGGATGTAAGGGAGTAGGTTCTTCGAAAATAGATGCACGAGTGTCGAAGATGGGTTGTAAAGTTGTTGGGGTTTGAAACCCCTGGTCAGTTTCAATAGCCAAATGCTGGAAGGTGGAAGATTTTTGAGGAGCAGATCTAGCCCCTGGAACTTATATTTCTTCCCTTCAATTGTGAATATCATGAACATTTCTCTCCAATTTGCCTGAACAGTTTTTAGAGTAGCTAGCCAATGAACACCCAATACCAAATCAGCACCTCCCAAAGAGAACGGATGGAAATCCTGAGCAATTGTTAGCTCCTCGACTTGAACAGAGAGGTTCTTGCAAATACGTGCACATCCAATAACATCACCATTACCAATTTGGACTTCGAAGGGTTCAATAAGTTGTGTCCCCAATTTCAACTCATTAACTAGAACATCTGACACAAAGTTGAGTTGAGTTGAACCCCCATCCACTAATATAAGCAACTCTGTTTGATCAAGTTTGCCATGTACCTTCATGGTAGTGGGGTGAGGAAGCCCCAAGATAGCTTGCAAACTGATCTCAGCCATTTATTCAGTTGTCTCATGCGGTTTAGGATCACACGCTTCCTCCGGTTCATCATCTGCAGCTAGTAATTCAAGGGTACCCGCTTGGCATCTATGACCGGGACCATATTTAACACCACACCGAAAGCACTCACCATTCAAATATCGTGCCTATTTCTCAGCCTTTGTCAAACGGTTACTGGGTTTGGGGTCTGGTTTAAGGTGGTTAATAAAGGATGAGGGTTGGATATTCAGTGAAAATGGTTTAGCCTCGGGTCGAAGATGTAATGGAATGAAGGGTTTCTTTTCTAGGCGAGTACAGTTGAGTTTGGATTCATATTCCAATGCAAGGCTCACCGCCTTGTAGACAGTCCTTGGCTTATGTATCCGAACATCAGCCTTCAATTCTTCTTCAAGGCCATTTAAGAATACCCCTAACAAACAGTGATCCGGCCACTAGTTTACCCAAGCAGATCGTCGGGTAAATTCTTGTCAATATTCATGAGCAGTACCCATTTGTTTGACACTACATACATATACAACTGGATTCTGAAATTCAAAAGTTCCGAAGCGCTTCCGCATGGCCGAAACCAATTCCTCCCAATATGTGATGTCTTGTTCAACGGCTATCCAAGGATAAAAATCGAGAGCATCCCCATCCAGATGGATCGCGGCCACAACAACTTTCTCTTCATCTAAAGTGTTGTAGAAACAGAAATACTTCTCAGCTTTGAGCATCCAACCGTGCGGGTCACCACCACTAAAAGTGGGAAACTCAATTTTATGGAAGGGACGACGGGAGTAATTTGAGAAACTGGAATCCGCATCATCCATCCGACCAGCACCAAACGACGCCTTATCCTTTGCTGCGACCTGCCTTTTAAGAGCCGCCGTGTCTGCCTTTAAAGTCTCCCTCCCTCCAACTTAGCCGCAATTGCTTCCAACTGCACCACGACTAGGTCCGTCGAATTACTGCTTCCCACTATATTATGCCATGCTGAAAACATGATTTCTTTTGATCGGTACACCGAGATTTCCCGGCCATGGAACCAATGTTAGGATCTAAAAATCCCAAACTAAAGTTCAATTTGATTAAACTGATCGGCCCGATTCAAGATAGGCAAGTTCTTCGATTACAAAGTAAATAAACCAAAATATTCTGAATATCCAAAACAAAAACAATACGAAGAACATTATAGCATAAAAAAATAATTGCTCCTACAAAAGCTAGTAAAACTGCCCCATGATCCCCATACTTGCCACCACTTGTTGACCCAAAGGATCCAATTGACTCCCAAATAATATCTCCACTTCTCCAGCTCAACATGTCCATCAGCAGTCGATCCTTTCATACGTCTTTTATAATGCTTACCCTATTTCGTGTCACTCGTATCAGCATGATCAATGTTGTGTTTTCTACATTTCATCACTTTTCCTTCAAACTATGAGACTTGCAAAAAGTAAAGTTTCACCTATTATATGAGAATATTTGTCATTCTGAGTATAAATTTTGTATAATCACAAAGGTCACTGGTAAACCCATAGTTATATGAAGCTCATGTGCCAGGGATGACAAAAGTAGGTCTAATCCAAGATCAAGATTTCAAAAAATTTATGCCTGGATAATTAGGATATCAACTGTAACCAAGCCATGAGCCACTTGCCCTTAAAAAGCAAGAAAAATCAGCAAAAAGTAAGCCAATAACTCAAGAAGAAGAAAAAAAGTGGAAACGTAAACAAATATATTAACAATGAGACATCAAGCAAAATTGGGATTTTATGAACACAACTTACAAATATCTCAGGTTAAGAATATATTGAGAATTGTGAAAGGAGATGAGGGAGAATATGATGAAAGCATTATGCATCAATCACACAAAACTATCTCTAGGTCACATATAGTCATGCAATCAAATTTTCACATTTGGTAACAGATAGTTATAAATTTACTTACCACCAATGAGTTGTATATCAAGCGCTCTCTTCTGTCTGCTATCGAAGGTCTGACAACTTCACCCGTATATTCGATCACCTGTGATGTTTAATCAGCTGTAGTAAGTGTTGGGAATCTCAATGAAGAAATTATTACATGAACTTCATAAAATATTGGGAAAATATTTTCTGAACAAAGATGTTTTACCATATCACCCGCTTTGTGTGGTTGTTTTGCAAAGATGCCAAAACCATGAATTGCAGACTTCCCTATTCCAAATAACAGACCAAAAACTTAAGGGAAAAAAAAAAGGGAGGGGGGGGGGGGGGGGGGGGGGGGCAGAAATGAGGGAAGGAGAGAATGTATATCAAATATAAATCAACAAGACAATTTCACATGGTTTTTAAGTTCAGGTGCAAATAGTAAGAAGAGTTCTAGTGAGATAAAACAAAAAACTGAGTCCTTAGTTCAACAGTCACAAGACATTTACCTCAAATATATATTAGTACTCATGCAAAGGTCAGAATAGTTATATTCTAAATCCTAAGTTGCACATGCATCAATTTACAAGGTACATAAACAAATGATAACCAACAATATTTAGTTCTAAAGTTTTTGCTTATTATAGTCTACAAAAGTGATGCGCCCCATTTGTGATGCACACATATAATGTATGTGTTTACCCTCAAAGGGCCAAAGTAAAATTGCACTAATTTTAACGTTATTTTACTTGTTTTGTGAAAAATAACGTTAAAAATGTTGGGATGATCAACTTCAAAAGATAACTTTGAGCCGGGGACTCCTTCGGATCAGCCTCTCTATCCCAACTGAGATAGGGGTAATGTTTGTGTCCATCCTTCCCTCCAGATCCTACTAAAAAGTGGGAATATATTGGGTAAGTTTGTTTGTTTGTTTAGTCTATAAAAGTGATATCCAACAAGAAATATCAAAATAATACCAAATAAGGTGAGTAAAAAGAAAGATCGCATCATTGGTAGATGGGCAAAGAGATAATAATACTAATAACAAATAATTTAAATTAATCTTGGTATCGAAGTTGTATATTGCATTGACGAATATTATGGTAGAAAGGAGGCTCTATATATAAAGCTATATATAATCTAATTCTGATAAAGACAATTGATTCTAAGTCACAATCATTGACATATTTAGCACATAGTTTTCAGGTCTAATATTCCCTCAAGCTAATGTCAGGAAGCGACATGAAATGCCGAATTGGCTGAAAGGTAGGTGGCACCTAGATTGCCACACCACAAAATTAGGATTGATGACATAGAAACATGAAGGTAGAGAGTTTGATGGAGGAAGAATCGGTGAGGTGTGAAAGGCAGAAGTTGGAGCTATAGGGGAGGATGTTTGGAGAAGAGGAAAATGTGCCTCGTTAAACCGTATGTCTCGTAGTGGGATCAAGGCATTGATACCTGTGATGAGAAAAACTATACCCTAAAAAGATACAAGGTAGGGACTAGGGAGCGAAAATCCATCTTGTATGTATTGCAAGGGCGAAGATGAAGAAAGCAATGGCACCCAATGTATTGCAAGGGCGAAGATGAAGAAAGCAATGGCACCCAAGGACACGTAAGAAAAACAAATCATGATTGTAGTGAAAAAGATGCTTTAGAGGAGAGATGTTTGGCAGTCTCAAAGGCAAAGTTCCAGAATCGCATGGGAACACCACAATGTGCTAAAAGGGTGAGACCAGTTTCCACCACATGGTAGTGTCATCTTTCAACAAAGCCTTTTGCTCGCTTGTATGAGGGCAAGAGAGGCGATGTATGATTCCAAGAGTTGCATAAAAAGAGGATAAGTTTCAAAATTTCCCTCCCCATTTTGTTTGAACCGACTTGAGTTGTGTTTTAAATTGTCTTTCAACCATTGTATGAAACTTTAAGAGGTACTTAGACATTAGAGTAATTTTTATAGGAAATATCCATATGTATCTAGTGTTAGGTTTCGTAGGCCTTTGGGAGGTTTAGGGCAACCGGCCCTAATCCTGGCCCATTAGGGTTTAACCTAACTGTGTTTTCTATTTAAGCATTGTCATGTAATTGTAATCTTTAACGCCTAATCAATAAAGAATCCCTAGTTGCAACCCGTGGACGTAGGTCACATCGACCGAACCACGTTATATCTTGTGTCTGTTTATTTTCTTTGCTTTCGCGTGCGTGTATGAGTTAATCGGTTTCCGCTGCGCCTCTTCGAATCCTAACAAGTGGCATCAGAGCTTGGTTTCGTTGATGATTAATATACGAACGTACTGAATACGATTGCTGATAAAGAAAAAAGAAAAGAAAATCAGAGGAGTGGGGTTGTTGTCGTCTGTTCTGGGATACGAATTAGGGTTTTGGAAAACCTTTGGAGTTCGTCATCTGTATTCAGCCGTCAAGAACGAATTAGGGTTTTTTCAGCCCTCGAGTTCGTCACCGGCGTGTAGCCGACATTTAGGGTTTCTGCAACCTTAGGGTCGCTGCCGCAAGGATTGTCGCCAGCCGCCACTAGGGCCGCCGGTTGTCACGTCGCCGCCAGTCGCCGCAAAAGCCGCCGAGCTTGTTTTCCGGTCGATTTGGAGCTGGATACTCAGTTCTCTGGCCGATTTTGGGGTTCAAGTTCGCGATTAGGGTTTTAAACCAATGGATTTGTCGATTGAACCTGTTTTTGACACAAATTGGGTTCGAATTTAACAATTACCACCACGATTTGGGTTAATCCTTGAAGTTGTTGCCGTTTTTCAGCCAAAATTGAGGTTTGTGGTTTGCAATTAGGTTGTTTCAGCCTTGGAATTGTCAATTAAACCTGGTTTGACACAAGATTTGGTTCTAATTTCTTGTTTGAAGGCTGATTAGGTTTCAATTAAGCCTAGGGTTGTCGCTGCTGAGTTTGGGATCGCGTTTGCTGTTATTATTTACTGTAATTGGACGATTAGGGTTGCAAAATTGAACCCTTGAGTCGTCTTTGTTGATTTTCAGCAGGTTTCGGGTCTGGTGCAGCTGCTATTGATCGTGCATTTCTGATCTGTTGGGATTTTTTTATTGGAATTGGATTGATTAGAAAGGTGTTCGTGTCTTTTGTTGGTTTTATCTTGTTACCGGGTTCAAATGGCTGACGAGGGGAAGATTCAGATTGAGAAGTTCAGTGGAACTGATTTCGTCTGGTGGAAAATGCAAATGGAAGCATTGCTCAGTCAGAAGGATTTGGATATGGTGCCAGAGGATAAACCAGAGAAGATGGATGCAGCTGCTGAGTCTGCATGGAACTCAAAGGACAAGAAAGCCAGAGGAGCTATTACATTGGCTTTGACGAGGAGCGTTGCATTTAACATCATGCACGAGACTACTGCCCGCGGAATGATGTCAGCTCTGTCAAATATGTATGAGAAGCCTTCTGCTGCTAACAAGGTGTTCTTGATGAGAGAATTGTTCATGACAAGAATGAACGAAGGAAGCTTAGTTACAATTCACATCAATAATCTAAATTCGATTCTGTCTAGATTGTCATCTGTGGGAATCAAGTTTGATGATGAGACTAAAGCTGTGTTGTCGTTGTCTTCACTACCAGATAGTTGGTCTGGGACAGTGACTGTTGTTACAAGTTCTATTGGGACAACTGATATGCATTTAAGGGTATCCGTGATATTGTGCTAGGTGAAGACGTTCGCCGGAAGAGTACTAGTGCAAGATCATCTTCTGAGATGTTACATGTTGGTAGGGGAAGAGGGAATAACAGAAGCAGTGGGAGTCGGGGAAGAAGTCCGTCTAAGACTCGAAAAACTGTGAAGTGTTGGAGTTGTAATGAAGTAGGGCATGTTAAGAGTCAATGCCCGGATACTTCGAAGCAAGTAAACGCTACTGAGGGCGTTTATGATGATGATGCTTTGGTTTGCAGCATTGAAAGCTGTGTAGACTCTTGGGTCATGGATTCAGGGGCTTCGTTTCATGCCATGGACAACGGGGAAACGATGCTGAATATGAAGAAAGGAGATTTTGGGAAGGTTCGACTTGCTAATGACGAGTTGCTTGAAGTCACGGGCATGGGGGATGTTGATCCAGTTACTTCATTGGGAACTACATGGAACCTGAAGAATGTCAGGGTTATTCCGGGCTGAATAGGAAATTGATTTCTGTGGGTCAGCTGGATAAATAGGGAATGGAAGTAAGGTTTGGTAGCAATGAATGGAAGGTGGTCAAGGGAAATCTCGTGATTGCTCGTGGTATGAAGCATGGGTCGTTGTATTTGGTTGATGAACCTGCTAAGGGATGTATGACCGTCCCGGTTAAGCGAAACAAAATATGGTTCGCTAAATCTCGTGCTAAGAGAGTTCATTTTGCAAACGTGAAGTCTGGAGCCAAGGAGATGTTAGTTGAACGTGTTCAGAAGTCTAAACCATTCAAGGGATTCGGTGACGGTGGGAGCAAGGGTTGCGTTCTGGGTACAGTTACAAAGAGTCGTTGGTAGTTTGTTGTGCTTGGAGAGTGTTGGTAGTCCTCGGTGTATCTCTGGATCTGGTGGAGTGTCCATACCAGTTGAGATAGAGGATGAGTCGTTGATGGGATCTGTCATGACTGAGTTGGAGCTCAGGGGAGCTTCAACTGGCCCTTCTTGTACTTGATGATTGAGGGGCGGTTTGCAACTAGGGGGATTGGTCTGGATATGATGAAGTCTTAGCTTATTCTTGGGAATTGAGGCTTGGAAGACTTGTTACTGAAGATTACTGGATTTACTGGATGACTGGATTGCTTATGTTGGATGCCGTCGGGCTTGATTCTATCGCAAGGCCTCCGAGTGGGATATTATTAGGTTTCGTAGGCCTTTGGGAGGTTTAGGGCAGCCGACCCTAATCCTATCCCATTAGGGTGCTTTCGATCATGTCCAGGTGCTTTCGAGTTTTATAATACTTAAATCTCATAACATTACTAAATTAGGCTGTTGAACTATTATTGTGCTTAAATTGTGACACTTATGACGTTTGTTTTGTACTAAATTGTTATTATTATGAGATGTATATATTAATTTAATTATTCTTTAATAATGTCTCAAGGCTTACGCCTTGGTCCTCCTTGAGGCTCGTTTCCGTTCTTTCAAACCTTAATCTAGTGTGATGATCAACACAAAGTAAAAAATAACGATGACTATAAAAAGAAATGACAAAAGTAGGTCCACAACCATCACAAAATACGAAATCCAAATCATTTGTACTTCTATGATTCAAAGCGCATTTTTGAAGATTCTCATAGGACATCCTTACCAACAACTTTTGTAGTCTTTGATGCCAAGTTTTGGGATTAGCTCAAACGTTGAAAAAAGCAACGTTGGACACAAGATGACTTTTTTGGTGGATAGAATGAGTAGAGGCCATCTTTACTTGGACCCATGAGAAGGATAGTTCGGGCAACTATAGCCTTCACACAATAAAAGTTGGAGTGAAATTCTAAAAATACATTGCCTTGACAAAAACATTGTACAAAAGAAGATTTATTTTGATTTGTGGAACATGAAGAATTTTGTTAATAGAGATGGTTTTAGTTGGTGAATTAAATGTGGTAGAAGCAACATGAAGAATAGGTAAACTTTTACCATTACCAACAAGAAGGAAATCCTTACCATAATAGAGCTCAGAGTTATCAAAGCCATTGTATCAGGTGCCACGTGACTATTTTCATGTGTCCGGTAGCCATGATGACAATGTTTGTGGGCAATAGTCATCAAAGTTTGCTTAGGGAGCCTGTGTTGGGGGACAAATTGTTGTCATGTTACAATTAGGACATTGTGAAGGAATATGTCCAATCACCAATGCCACACCTAGTGCAAGAACCATAGGTGTTATTTTGATTAGAAGTCCAATCATCAATGTCATGTATCGGTTGTTGTGATTGTGCCTATTGGAAGACTCGTAATTTTCACGACCATGTCAACTCGAGGAGCCACGGTTGCGGTTGCTTGATCTATGAGTAGTATAAAAGGCATGACTTAGTCGTTGTGGAGGTTGCACCGCTGCACATTAAATCCTAATTGTGTCATTAATTGATGATGGGATTGTATGATTTCTGGTAGGCGCTAAAGCTTGGTGGAAGCTACGGAATTGGAGCCTGTAGCCGTGAAGGCTTGACTGCTTGAGCAGATTAAACTACTATATCATTATTTTATATCATGTACTCGTGATCAACAAACAATCCAAGTTCTAAAAGAGTAACAAGAGGTGGTCTTACAATCAGGGTGGGTTTCAACTTTCAAGGAATTGTATTCTTCCCAAAGACCTGAAATATCAGCATAACAATATATTTTTTCTTTCATAGGCTCATCTATGTTTGCTAAAGAATTTGAATACTCTAGTCTTATGCTCCTTAGCTCCTGTAAGACACAGCTAATGTTTTCTCTAGTTTCATCTTGATCTTGAGCAATTGGGTTTTAAGGGCATATTCTCGTGAAGATGTATGTTGTGCATAAGCACATTCCAAGGAAAGCCATAATTAACGATAAGTATCGCGATGTACATGTTTGGACAAGGCTTCAAAGCAGCATACAGACATGAGCATCATTAGAGATCCATTTAGAATAATTAGGGTTTGGTTGTGGGGGCGAGAGGGCAGTGGGGTAAGGTTTGTTTTCACCACCAACACCCCCCCCCCCCGGGACCCTACTTAAAAGTGGGATTTAACTGGATATGTTTCTCTGTTTGTATATAGCCAAAAAAAACCATTGATGATGAGTAAGAGTTTGATCATTGTTTTCCAGTATCAATAATTGATAAGACTTGGGATAAATCCAAACTTGGGAGAGTTGTGGTTGGTTTATTCCACTATGGTGAAGGTCGTGATGGCCACTGATGCCAGATTTTGAAGAACATAAGCTGACCAAAAAAGAAAGAGGAGAGGTGGCTCTAATACCAAATTAATCTTGGTATGGAAATTGTATATATAGAGCCACATACAATCTAATTTTGGAAAAGATACAATTGATTCCATCTGATTACGATAATAATAATAACAATCACAATCATTGGCATATTTAGCACATAGATTTGGGTCTAATAATTTACATTTTTTAACAAGTGATACGTCTAAGTCTTTGACAAGCAAATAGTTGCTCAAGGAAATATGGATGCAATTCACAAATTTAAGAAAGAAATCTAAGAAAAAGTGAACAACTGTAGTGTGCAAAAGAAGTTAAGAGAAGGAAGTATACCAAATGCTAGTCTTTTTCTGAATGTTGTCCTCATGTATATGTACTTCTCAGACATAGATAATATGCTTGTATGAGACTCAAGCAACGAATTTTTTAGTTTTCCAACATTAGAAGTTGGCACTTTGCCTAAGGACTCATGGTGGCAAAAACTACCAACCAAATATGGTATGTTTTCAACATATGCTCGCTTCAATGATGCGGCAGCAAGGGCTTCAGGTTCTTTTCTTCCTCTTCTCCCAAAATAATCATAAGGCTCTGCTCATATTTATTTTATCAAGACAATAATATGCCAATATGCATAGACATATCAAATCATAGTTACATTACAATTTAAAATAAAATTATTTCAAATCAAATGACCTAGTGTACAAGGTCAGCAATTAAATGAAAAGTGAGAAAAGAGAGAGAAATAAAAAAGAGAGAGAGAGAAACAACTCACCAGTGCGAGCACAGCCAGAAGGATTCACGGGACGAGCATAATCTGATTGTTGGCATAAAATTTGACCCATCCGTTCATCGGGAACAACACGTTCAATCATAGGATTAGGACTATGCCTTTTACAAAATGACAATAAACGAATGCATTGATTCTCCTCATCCTCATCTATTGGGACAAGCTGCAGTCTATCCACATCTGCAAGCTATGTAGACACGTAATATTATACAATATATTTAACATAAAAATAGACTTACTTTCCAATCCTTAATCAGCTATCATCTTGGCATTTAATTGAAGATGTAAAAGGCAGAACCCACAAAGTACGTAACAGACTTTCTTTTGTAGTAAAGAAATTAAAACAAGTACCTCAGCACAAAATCCAGCAGCACGAGCACAAAGTGGATGATACGCAACATAACATGTGCTGTTTGAACACTGAAATAGCATCACAAGTAGGTAACCGGGTAAGGACAGTGGCATTCACTAAAGATAGAAATAAAATGATGTTTCTGTTTTAAGTGAGAGCATGTTTCTTTCACACAAATAGTTAGCATGAAAAACTAGCTACAAAGTCAGTCCACAAGTGACACCACTTGGATCAGGGTTGATATTCCCATCCCATGATCAACGGTATGTCGGTATATAAACTAAAAGTACAATAAACACTTATTTTGAACAAAAAATGTAGAAGATACGTGATATATGAATAAAAAAGATTATATTAGACATAAAACTGTACCATTTCTTTTTACACTTCCAATAAGCAGGATTATAATTGCCAAAAAGCAGGTACAACAGCAAAGATTTGCGATAGAGTCCAGAACATAAAAATATAAAAAAAAATGAAGCATAATTAACGTGCACAGTGCAAGCAATGATAACAAGTTATTACCTGGATACAAGCTCCATAAGGAACACCGCAGATGCTACATAAAAGCTTCCAACGGTCCTGAATAGACAAGTATATATAATAATCATTTAAAAAGAAATATAAATTTCTTTATTAGATGCAAACAGATAATTTCATGTGAATGAGTTCTCTTTTCAGAGATTACAAATCCATTCTTCGTGAAAAGCGCAGATGCTCTAAAAGTAAAATCTAGTATACGCTAGTAGATTCTGGGAAAAAAGAACTACCTTACTAACTCTATTCAAACCATCAACTGGCTCCATTTTCTTGATATCAGATAAGCAAGTTTCTGAAAGAGAAAAGGTTTTATAGGATCTGACTTTAATATGCAAAAAAGATGACATACAATAATAGAAATGAAACCTGGTATCCACATAGCACATGCAAGATGAGCCCAGCGTCCATCTGTTGTAGGTTTCATTGCACCTCCTAAAAAAAAGCATATTGGCACAATTGCTGTTATTTGAGTCTTTTATAACCCACCCACCCCTAACTGATTCATAATTAGATGCTGCAAATTTGTTGTTTTATAAGCAGGTACCTGTGACTGGACAAAGGCAGCAAGGTGGAGAAAACTCAGGTGCCCCTGGGCGACATAAGTTGCATAACCAAAGGACACCATCAACAGGTTCCAGTTCCCCATAACATCTTGCATGAACCTACCAAGTACCAATAATAGACTAAATAGCATTGATTTCTTAAGAAATTAATTTAACATGACCAAAAACAAACAAGCAAAGATCAATGAAGTTAAGTGGTAGTTCAACCATGTGATAAATTATAAAACTATAATAAATGACTCCTATAGGCAATTTAGATTTTGGAATGTAAATTGCAGTAAGACAAAAAAAGAAAAAGAAAAAAATGCTGCTTACCATCATTCTGCATTTATCACACTGCAGGAACAAATTGTTTGCATATTCCTGAAAATACTCATATGTTAAGAAATTACGTGTGGTTAATGTTGAAATGTGAAAAATGCATCAGAACATTAAAAACAAAGACTGACGTAGGTATGACGTCTCTGTATACAAAATAAAAGATAGCCAAAATGTATGAAATGGGTACCATCAGATCACAGCATTATGTGGTTCGATTATGACCCAACAAGGGAGAAAAAACTGCATAATTTGTTCAAGTCAGCATAAATTGAAAAAACTTTCACCTCATCCATGTGACAAACATTGCACTTATCCAAGTCCTTCCATTTAACTTGGACAGGTCTATAACCAATTGGCATGTAGGGTGTTCTCCTTGATGTCAACTTCATACTTGATGTCCCCTACATATAACAAATGTAATACAACTTACAAGACTATATAACCAAACAAAGTGTATTTTCTAATAAAAAAAATAAAAGCCTTTATCCAATTGATTTAGCCTAACTCCATGAAAATCATAGAGTAAAGTCATGGTAGAGACTAGAGTGATAATTGAGGTCTAATGATGATAAAAATTGATCATGTCAAGAATTCAAGCTACTTCAAAAACAATGCATATTAGTTGTAGTTAATCTGAAATAAAGACATGTATCCAACTTGATACATGATTAGTCAAACTATCATTCTGCATTGACATATCAACATGGACTATTTGACTCGTCCATCATAATGGTTAAAAAAAAAGAAAGAATGAAAGCACAGTCTTTAACTATTTTGCTAGTCTGACAGGAAATAGAAAGATCACAGAAGTCATACTGATTTTGAATGATACACTGATGAAATTTAAAAGCTAACAAATCATGCTTAAACCCCAAAACAATCAATTGCATCTAGATGGTTGAAGAATCTTCAACTATGCTGATAAATTTTAGTTATATGCAAAGAAATATCAGTACTGATAAATTGGAAATTACAGGTATCCCATATATATGATGGATAGAGGGGAGGGTATCAGCCATATATTTCATATAGAAGAACATCTTTCACTAAAAGCAGATATCACAGCATCTTTTAAATGAACAATCTAGGAATGTTCATCAGGACCCAGAACGGGATTAAGATTTGAATCCAGAACCAGACCGATGTAAACCAGTTCAATAAAAGTTCATGTCCAGTTCCAGATTAAAACCAGTTCAGTCCATAGGCAGACTGCAGAAGCATAAACTTTGGGATATAATAGTTTCCATAATATAGTGACGGTAGCAAAGAATGTAAAGTACTTGTGAAAAGAGATGGGACAGAACTTGAAAATAAACCTTGAATATGATGAGATTGTGTTCATATGATAGTACAAACAAATTGTAGATGTACCTGTATAAGTTTCAACACATGAGGATCAGAAAAACCAAACAAATCGGCACCCGATTTGAAGAAGCTCTCGGATGCATCTTCAGCATGTGAATTATCAGAACTGCTTAAATATGTCTTTTTTATTCTTCGGTAAATATTATTCCAACATGTCGAAGGATCTGGCCCATCAAACTGCATGGAAAAACTTCACATCAATGCAACATGAATAAGATGACAACATCACACGTAACAAAGAACTATATGAAAATCAACAAAGATTAGAACTGCAGTTAAATAATTAAGCAGTACCTGATCTCCATCATCTGTTGTAACTCTAAACACAGGTCGGGATTTTGTGCCAGCATCTCGCAGCACTTCCATCTTATAAACAGAACATACACTAGGATCTGAATCCTCACAAAATAAACAATAAGAAAAATCCAAAAAAAAATAGAATCATTAAATGCATCAAACTGGAGTGGCACAAATATGGTAACAAAATAAATATTAATTGACTAAACGGAAGACATTACCTGCTAGTGAAGGAAACTTCCTTGTAGCTGTATAACCTAAAGGACAGATAGAGTCTTCATCTTCAAAACAACCCATGTGTTTGACAATCTTACCTGCAGCAGATCATATATAAATGAGTACAGACTACATATATGACGAAAAAATAAAAATAAATTCCAACTGATTGAATAAAATCATTACCAAGCTTTAATACTTCCAAATCCCCTACCATAAAAGGGCAACTTTTAGGGCCCTCAAATTTTCTCTCTTCTATTTCAGTGCGTAAACTCTTCTTTGAGCCGCCATTACCTTCCTCCTCTTTGCTGTCACATCTGATATCTGTGCCAAAACCTTTCCTCAGTTGTAGCATACTCTTTGATAGTTTTTGTCTACTAAGATACCTGATCAATGGGTCCATAGCATGTATATTATTATATACACAATGAAATCCCACCGGATAATTCAGAATAGCCAAAAGAATTAAGGGAAACTACAGTATTTTCATGGTACATTTTTGCTTCCTCCAAGCTACGAATAAAATCCAATTTCTTGCATTTCAGGTGGAAAGAAGATAGAAGTCCTTTAAGAAATGAAATCACTTGCTTTGTTTTAACCCTAGACATCACAAATTGCACCGAGTGTTACACATGAAACAATATATTCGGAAAATAGGTATCTTCAAAATGTCAAAAGTAGACACCTGGCAAAATCATGAGTGCCAAAAAACTGTACAAGCACGGATTTTTCGCCTGAAGTCTTGTTTAGACCTCGACGAATGCTAACAAATGACTCGTCCAACACAATTGCTGGCCACACAGCATGACCTGTGTCAACAACAAACATGATAAGCCTAATCTAGTAAGAGCACAGTCATAAACTAGCAGATACACAAACTAAGAAACCTACACCAAAGCTAAGCATGATTGTTAGGACAAAAGATCATTCCTAAGCAGAAATGTTCAAAGTATTATCTGAGCACAAGGATCCAACACCAAGTTAGCTATTCTGTCATAAAACATAATGCTGGAGTGAAAGGGACTTATTTGACTAATAGTATGACAGAATCTTATTGCAAGATATGAGTGGAGACAATTAGCTTAGTCACAAACAGACTGAAGGAGCATATAAACTCTGCCACTAAACTTTAAAGGTTATAATCCATAACATGAGTTTAGTATCAAATGGCATATCATCAACACAACAAAAACAATGCATCTTTTTAACGCTTTCAATGTTGCTGGACAACGTGGCAGGAAGCTGAGATACTATATTTGGCAACAACCACAAAAGCCATGGGTTGCAAATGTGCATGCATAACGTTCTGCCACATTATAGAGGCACAATAGCAAAATAATGAAAAATGTTGACAAATCCATAAAGGGTGAAACCTGCTTCTGAAAGTTAATGTCTCATTTAATAACAATAACGTATGCAAAATCTTGATGTCCATACCAGTGACTTTGGCCCATATTATGTCCCCAGGCTCAATATCATGACAATCATCCAGATTAGCAGCCAGTATAATCATCTCGCTGACATCAAGGTCGTCTGTTTCCGAACAATGAAGATCGCATGTCAACTTTAGAGATTTTATTTCCTCTGGAGACACATGGAACTTAATTCTTTCTTTAGATAGAATCACCAGCTCTTCATCACCATCTTCATAGTCAACCTATTTTAGTCATGAAAACCGTATAGAGAACCACATAAGTGCATGGTAAAACTGCCTTAAAGACTTGATCATGTACCAAATAAGGATAAAATAAACCTTACATGATGACGGTGGCTCTCTATGTCATACTTTGTGATATGACCAAAGTACCAATCAGCATCCAACGGCCAGTAAACCTTTAAAAATTAATACCCATGTTTATGTAAGTTGAGAAAACAATTAACTTACAATAAGAAATTAAGAATGAGATATAAAATTTCTACTTGCCTTGCATTCTAGTCCCACAAATTTCTGGGGATCCACGCTATCAAATTTCAATCTGTTATCCAACATCAACAGATTATATACACCGTGACTCTATGCAACAAATAAAATAAACAAATGGAATTCTCTGTTTGAACATACCTCACCCATCTTTTAGTGCGACTTGCAGCACTAGTAGCTTTATTTGGGTTGTCAATCTCAACTACCTCAACTTCATCTCCATTTTGCTGACAAACAATATTGTTATCGTTTTTTCGTCTTCTTCCACTGCTACTAACGCTAGTATCATTAATTTTGTTGTCAGGTTTCTGGCATGATCCTCTTAATCTTGGTGTATCAATACTAACGAAATCGACCCCTAAATTAACAAGCTCTTGACTCGTCTTCCTCTTCTTATTGACCAAAACCCCAACGGAACCCACCACTCCATCATCGCCCTGAAATTCAACATCCTCAACTTTCACTTCCACAACAGAAACGGCCTTCAAATTCGAAAGAAAAGTAGAATAGCCATCAGTCCTCTTGCGTCGGCGATTGCGAGTGTAAAAATTAATAACCGGCGGCTTCGGTGGCGGTGACACTGCACCGACGTCTTTATTGTCCTCTAACAAGGAAAATTTCCTAGCTTTCACCTTTTTAGACATGACATTCGAGTGTCCACTACAGGGAGATGTAGCTGAGTACACGATATCAAGGGGAACGTACCTCGCTTCGCGATGAGGATGATAATTATCTTGCGATTGAGCCACTGCCTCTTCGTCGTCGTCGTCCCGCTGCTTGTTATTGGCGCAAAGGGCTAACAGTTGTGAAGAAAATGCCATTCGATTGGTGAAATTTGGGGATTTTTAAGACATCGTTACTAGGGTTTCAAAATTGGAGTTGCAGCGAGATTTTCGCAAGGTTGAGAGAATTTCCCCACAAATACCAGTTTCCCGCCCCCACGAAGCCATGACCAAGAAAATAAACAATTTAGATTTACAACAGGGGTTCTTTTTCTTGTATAAGGGTTAAATTACGAGTAAAATGGTGTACTTAAAACATACGTGATACGTATCAATAAGATAACCTCAATGAGTCAATGGCTCGAATGGTATGATCCGTCCGTCACCTCATAATGAAAGGGCGATTTGTTACCAAGCGGTCTTAATGCACTAGAATGCCTATGTGTACCATGCACCTGAATTTACATATGGTAATATTCATCTCAACGATAGACAATAACTCCCCCTGAACACAGTATCCCAAGATTCTTTCAAATGTGAGGTCTTGGGTTTAAATATATCCCGCAGCGAAAAAAGGGTCAGGGGTTTTCCTAGTGCGGTTTCTTCCTGTGGTGGCTCATGGGAGGTCCAGGTAACTAGACATTGGTGGCATGGCCTAGAAACAGTGAGTTCACACGATTGAGACCTTCGTTCAAAAAAAAAAGATAACCTCCGGTCACCCTAATATTGGTTCCAGATGGTCAAGTCACGACCAGCAAGAACCAAGGCTGAGAGCTCCAAGACCTTAGCATACGCTTTAAACCAACTCCATAGCATGTGCCCCTCAGAGTCGTGGCTAGGCCATCCTTCATTGAAACCGCAGATGCAACATCTTATACCCAACCCACGAACCGTGACACCCATTATATAACAAATATTCACGATCACAAAGGAGTAGCATGATATAAATATAGGATGACCGCACCTATTATGATTCGCAACCAAGAGGGGAGGGAAATTCGGTCCTTTTAACACTTTGTTATTTCTAGAGAAGGAAACGGTTGATAGGTGACCAATAGATGATCAAAAAACAGACAAGAGAAACATGACCTCAGAACCCTGACACATAAGTCAAAAATGAACCGATAAGATAAGTCAACTATTAAGACAACTAATATTAATGTCAATCAAAAAAATCCTTTACACTTAAAAGGGAAAAACGTCTAGACCATGAGGAAAGACAAGGACGACCAATAACAAACTTCCCAAAGAGGAAATGTTGAATGTCGAAAAGGCCACCAATGGACCAGTATAAATTCCACCATAAGGGCCGAAGTAAAGGCATTCATTCACCATCCACAACACTCACACACACGTTTCTAGTCTGGCTATGGGGTTGGCATCCATTCTTGCACTGTTAAGAGACCTAATCACCCTTCGTGTTAAGTCTTGTAGCAACATTTGGCGGCATCAGTGGGACCACTTTTCGTGACACCAACCACCATGAGCTCGGACAAAGTAACTGTCACACCCCGAGCCGGCGGGAACGGATCGAGTTTTCCCGTCGGGCGGAAGGTTCCCGGGGCGCGATATCTTGAATGATAATCGAAATGATCAGATTGTTTACATGGCACATGATAAATAATGAGAAATGCTAACATGACATATGATGTAGAATTACAAAGTTAAATTACAATATTACGTTCATAATTTAACTAAGTAAATCTATCCAAAAGAATCGTGTAGTTTCTATCTTGTGACTGTACAAGATATGCAAAATAGATTCATAATGTCATCAAAATGTATGCATCCCAAAGTAAGCTAGGTCTCCTAAGAGTCCTCTAGCTTAATCACTGATGCTTGCTATCTAGACCTGTCCGTCACCTGAGAAAACATGCATTTAAACAAGTCAACACTAGGTTGGTGAGTTCATAAATTTAGTATTTGAAAACCATTGATAGAAGTCAATCATGTTCATAGCATTTCACACAAGTTGTATTGATAATTGAATCTCATGTTTCGCCCAATGTCCTCTCCATGATTGGATGTACAGATAATGTCTCATCCAGTCAAGCATGCTTATATATAGGGGCATACGAAAGGGTCAAGCCCTGACGCCACTCCACCACATGCTTAACTGCACTCAACACTACCTGTAATACAACGATGGATACCCATTTCTTTTCACCCATGATTTCCCGGTATGCTTATCCACTAAGTAAAGAGAAAAGAGACGAAATCGTCTCGATTGACCATTCCTAACGGAATAGCCGACATGCAAAATAACTCAGTGGACAAAGTAAGAGATGAAATTATCTCTGTTAACTAATTCTTATGAATTAGCCGGTATGTCAAAATAACCAATAATTGAATAAAGAGACATAATCTCTGTTAACTAATCCTTACGGATTAGCCCGGCATGTAAGATATCATACTCGATATCTAGAACGAAACCTAACGGTTTCTGTAACTAATCATTACCGATTAGTCCGGCGTGTAGAATGATCCAATGAACAAATAAGGAACGAAATCGTTTCTGTTAGCTATTCCTTACGGATTAGCCCGGCATGTAAGATATCATACTCGATATCTAGAACGAAACCTAATGGTTTCTGTAACTAATCATTACTGATTAGTCCGGCATGTAGTATACCCAACTATTGAATAAAGAAACATAATAGTCTCTGTTAGCCATTCCTTACGGATTAGCCCGGCATGTAAGATATCATACTCGATATCTAGAGCGAAACTTAGTAGTTTCTGTAACTGTCAGTACTAACCAGTCCGGTGTGTAAGATATCATACTCGATATCTAGATAGGAACATATTAGTTCCAGTAGCTGTTTCCCCCTGTTCAGCCCGGCGTGTAAAGTGTCCAACTCATGATTTCTAGTTAGAGACATAATAGTCTCAGTAGCTGTCATTTCTGAACAGCCCGGTGTGTAAGATATCCTCCCACGATATCTATTGGAATGAACACGTTTCCTAGTCTTTATGCGTGTTATCTATATGATTGATAGCACCTCTCGTGTCTGGTATGATTTCAGTTAGTTTCCCCAAGCCCCGGTTATTAGTTTTAAAGATTTGCCCAACTGATCTACCAATGTGTAACCGACACACTCTGCCGGTTAGGGAAAGTGCTCTAAACAGAGTCTTAGTGATTTATGATGATATGTGTATGATATGCCATCCCCAAAGGCGTGTGTATGTAATATCCTCCTCGATATCACAAATAAATGTTTCAACTGTTATTCCCAAGTTTGCGTGTTCTAGCGGTCTTAACAAAGTGTCATAAGGACATGTCTTATACACAATGTTAGTGATGTGTGAATGATCTTGCTATCATGAAATTATCTTATCATGATAATCATTCTTGTCATTAATAGTTGTTAATGACATGTTATCCCATGGTTTTCCCCCGTTGTTCTATCGTGTAAGGATAATATGCACGGTTGTAAGATATGTTCTTAACAACTCACATTATCCTATGTGTTAATGTGCCTTGTTTCTAGGTTAGCATGTATCATCCTAGTTAATTCAGGTATGATAAAGTCAAACCAGCAAGCATGTAGTAATTAACGATAATAAAGATAAACAATTATTATCTAAATCATGAATTTAAACAACATGTTAATGTAAACTTTTAAATAAATAAAAGTTAAGCATGTTTCTCAGCCCCGAGCTTTGAAATCAGTAAAGATTAAGAAAAGGGGCATATGAACTCACCTGTAATAATTGGGGGTTGACTTAGCGTAAGTGAGAATGCACGCGCTCTTTATTATGCTTGTTGTAGTTTTCACAGTCCTGTATTGATTTCACGTTGTTTACAACTTGTAAATATAAATTGTACGTGCTTTAGTGTGTGTAGGTGTTAGCCCTAAAGTTGGCTAACACACTTAGGTCTCGGTAATGGTTCGGCCCTTGTTTCAATTGTCGCATGTTATACTAGTACTTAACTACTTTAAGTTAAGTTTAGTATGTGATACTTTGATTCTTATGTTTTACTTATCTTAGCTCATTCTTGAAGTCTCAGACTATTTCCCAATATGTTAGCTGTTCACATGATTTGAATCTTTGTAAACTAATCTAAGTATTTAACTTAGATTCAAAGTTTAGGACGTCCTTTGTTGTCCTTGTTAATAGAGAAATAGTTTATTACATAGTTAATGAGTAACCATGAAACCATGATTTTAACTTAACCTTAAATGTTTTAGATTTTGTGAATGTATCAACCCACTCCTCATTACTTTGTGGTGAAGTGTCAAGTTCCATATCATGCCATTCTTAGAATAAGTTTATATTTTCGTTTACATTTGAGTCAAAGGGCCGAATCATTTCAGTGGGCCGAAACAGGATGTACATGGGCCGAATAGGACTTGTTCTAAGTCTTTGGGCCTGTTGGGCCAGCCTTAAAAGAAAATGGGCCAGTCACATTCTTGAACTATCCCATATTCCCTTGTGGGCCGAACATAGGTTCTGGGCCCATGTGTCTTTCTAGATCACTTGGGCCACCGTTTAAATGCTTGGGCCTACTAGATGTGTATGTGGGCTGAAATTAGCTAGCTGGGCCGTATGGATGACACTTGGGCCAGACTAGATGTGCGTGAGCCCACCAGTGGTTTAGGCTTAACAAGTGGGCTGAACATATGGATCGGAAGGGATGTTACTGGACCGATTAACCTGCTTGGGCCTGAAATGAAGAGATTAGGTCGAATGGGTGTGTGTGTGCTCCCACTGTCATGGACCGTATGATGCTGGGTGGTCGAGTGAGAGTTGCAGGTGAATGGAAGTAGTCGACCGAATGACTATTAGCGAATGAAGGTGGTGTTCGGCGAAGGTGGTGGTTCGAATGAAGGTGTATCTCCGAATGACCGCCGAATGAAATGATTTGGCGCATGAGTTGGCTGGCGAATGAGACCCATTCGAGACTTGACCGGCGAAAGAAAATATGACCGGCGAATGGAGACGTGTGAATGGTGAACGGCCGAATGAAGAGGGTGGCGAAAGGGATGGTCGAAGGAGCTGGTGGTTCGGCCGATTGGCTACTGGGTGGCGACTGAGTAACATGGTGGTCGAATGATGATGTGACTAGCCGAAGGTGAAGGTTCAGTCGGCACTTAACTCATTCGGTCGGAGGTATAGAGGGTCATTCGACCGGTGGTCTTCATTAACCCCACTCCCTTCTTATCGAGTTTGATGACCCAGTAACCCCAATCGCACCCCTTCCCCACCTCCCCTCAAGTGTTCTCGTGTATGTTGGGTGTAGGGTGTGAGGTTGTTAATCGTTTAAAACTGGTGGCTCAACACAAGGGTTTAAAACCCTAGTTTTCGAAATTTTCACAGCAGGTTACCTCGATTTTTAGGGGATTTTGGCTCCGATCGGTTGTACTTTCATGTAGAGAAGATCAATACCTTCATGTAGGTCCAAAGATGGGGTAATTTGGCCAAGAAATGAGGGAGTTATGGGGGTTTAAAGGTGAGAAAACCCTAGGTTTTGTTGGTGGCCGGAAATTTCAAGTAGGAGAGAGGAGGAGGATGAAAGAAATGAAAAATACTCTCATTTCAGGGTTTTTATACCCCGCGTGGTGTTCGGGTTCGTTTTGGTTGCTCGGTTCGCATTTTCGTCGCGTAATTAATATCTTTTAAATAAATAGTCTTAAATTTTGTAATTTTGATGAGTTTCAAAATTGTAAAATGTTAAACATTTTAATTTAATTAAAATTATTATCGTTCGTGTCAGTTTTCGTTTCCGTTTCGTCAGATCGCGTCGCTTACGCGCGTCTTCGTACAGAGCGCTAACTGTACGAACACGATCGTAAGTTTTACTTTCTGATTTGGTTTTCTAATTATCAGTTATCGTTCAGAACGTTAAACTCCCAGATATGTTTGTGTGAATCGTCACCCACGCAAACACGCTGTCAGTTTAATTGTTCTAAAACGACACTGAAATTCTGTTTTGGATTATTTTTTCCTCACTGTCGGACTCATCTGAACATCCTGTTATCACTTGGTTTTCGTATTGGATTGTCGGTCATCTGATTCCTGTCATCAATGGATATCAGATCGCAACCTATTCGTTATTGTTATTCGTTTGCACTTTGTTGTTTCTCTTGAGTTGTTGTATTTACCGTATTTAAGTTTTCACTTAAACACCTACAACTGTGATTTGTTTTCTGAGTTCTGTTGTCACACGACTGTTCACGTACTGTATTTTCACACAGTACGCGGTGAAAGTACACACACACTGTACGGATTTGCCGTACGGTTTAGTACTAGTTGTCACAGTCTCCCCTTGTTAAAGAAATTTCGTCCCGAAATTTAAGCATCATAGTCGGGCCCTACTTTTTCTTTGTTCAGGTGGAGATGCTTTGATATCATGTGTTTCTCATGTTCTCATGTTTATGCAAGTTGTAATTTAGAATCTCCCGCGTCTGTTCGATAAGCTACGGATTCATTTTCAGTCTCTCGACCGTACGATCCGAAATGTTTATGTTCTTGGAAGAACATTGTCCGTATGTGACCTAGTTCTCCTAGGGATCTAGGATTTTGTGTGTGATCATAACATGAGCAGACTTGATCTCATTGTTCTTATTAATCCAAGAACATCAAGTCTACTGGAAGTGTAAGGTAGCTTGGCATCATGTTCCATAGCTGTTTGTATACACTCCCTTAATGGTACCTCTTAGTGTTACATAGTTCCATGATCTATAATGTTCTCTATGATTCTCATGCTCGTGTGTTATTCCCGTCAGGAGAAGCCTCTCGTTTCTCCCCTTGTTAAAAACGGATTCGTATATTGTCAGATAAGACAACATTGACGGACCCAATACTGAAACTGGTGAATGCGTCTTTTTCGTTCATGGGAATGACATGAATAGGTTTCATTGGATTAGCTGACTTCATCCCAGCCAGGGACAAAGCATTCGTTCTAATGATGATATAGACACCACTCGTGTCCATCACTTTGAATCTCATGGCATGTGTTTGTTCACTAAAATAAGTGAACACTAAGTTCATGTCACGCAGTGCACGAAATGTTCTAATGTTACCCCAATGGTGAGTAAGTTATGAACGAACTCTTATGGGATCAATGATAATCTATGCTAGTATAAAATATACATCTGCAAAGATTTTAAATAAGAAATGTACCAGTGTTGGTGTTGGTGTCAGTGTCTTGGCGTACTGCTGCAGTTCCAATTTGATATGCACGTCCCCTCGGTGCTTGCCCTCTCGGTAGCACCCTCTTTGGACAGTCTTTCGCATAATGTCCTGGTTCCCCGCAGGTGTAACAGGAAATGCGATCAAGATGTGCAGCGGTCTGTGCCACTGCTTGGTTTGCCCTGTGTTGGGTCTTTTGTTCCTTGCAGAACTTAACCCAGTGCCCCATTTTCCCACAATAAGTGCATTGTCTGCACCCTGTGCCAGGTTGATGATGATAGTTGCACTTATTGCAGAATGGAGCCGTGCCAGAATAAGATCCACGATTCTGCGGTGGTTGGTTGGGCACAGCTTGTTTGGTAGTGGTGGTCGTTGCGAAATTCTTAACGACCTTTCGTTTCTTGTTAGAGGGTTGTTCCGGATCTTCAGTAGTTCCAGATCCCTTCTTGAGTGCACCAGAGGCAACCATTACATCAGTCAATGAAGCTGATAGTGTAACAGCCATCTCTAGTGTGGTTGGGTGGGCGGCAATCACATGCCCCCGAATGCATGGCGGTAGTCCACCGACATACCGTTCAATCCTCTTCTCAAGTGTTGGCACAATGTCCGGTGCCAAGGTTGCTAGTTCATGAAATCTGGTAGTGAATGCCAGATGTTCAGCACCAATCATCACATGGTTGAGTAGTTCAGTCTCAACCTTCTTGAGTTCGTTCCTCGGGCAAAACTCGCCCCTCAATAAAGTCTTGAAATCCTCCCAAGGCATTGCCAATGCCTCGTCTCTTCCTCGGGTTTGAACCTGGGCATTCCACCAGGTTAGTGCTCGTTTCTCAAACGATCCTGCAGCATATCTCACGCGGTGTTGATCAGGACAACCGCTAATGTCGAGAGTTGTTTCCATCTTCTCAATCCATTGGATCAAGCCGACGGCTCCCTCAGTGCCACTGAATGCTGGTGGCTTGCATCCTACAAAATTCTTGTAGGAGTAGTCTTGACTCTGCCGTGTGTTACCACTGCCTTCTCCAGTTGAGTTGGCAGCGTTGTTACTGTTGTTGTTATTGATTCTGTTCATCATCTCGGGAATTACATCCCTCAGTTGGCTTGTCAGCAGTGTAGCCAGTGCTATAGTAGCAGGGTCTAGTATCTGAACATTTTTTGAGCCTGGTGGTGGTGAGTGTGGAGGAGGAGGAGGTTGTGTAGGAGAATCAGGCGGCGTCGGTGTCGATGAGTGCGGAGCTGAACCTTGAGTCAGCGGTAATAGCGGTGGCTGTCTTCTCGGCGGCATTCTGATCATAACCGAAAGAAAATCGGTTAGTGCAGTGATCAGAAGCAGAAGACATATGCAAATAGAATCCTATGTTGTATGTTCACTACATGAGGTCCCTAGGTTATAGTCTAGGCCAAACCGTTTAAGCAATATGACCTATATTTGTCTATAACCATGGCTCTGATACCAATCTGTCACACCCCGAGCCGGCGGGAACGGATCGAGTTTTCCCGTCGGGCGGAAGGTTCCCGGGGCGCGATATCTTGAATGATAATCGAAATGATCAGATTGTTTACATGGCACATGATAAATAATGAGAAATGCTAACATGACATATGATGTAGAATTACAAAGTTAAATTACAATATTACGTTCATAATTTAACTAAGTAAATCTATCCAAAAGAATCGTGTAGTTTCTATCTTGTGACTGTACAAGATATGCAAAATAGATTCATAATGTCATCAAAATGTATGCATCCCAAAGTAAGCTAGGTCTCCTAAGAGTCCTCTAGCTTAATCACTGATGCTTGCTATCTAGACCTGTCCGTCACCTGAGAAAACATGCATTTAAACAAGTCAACACTAGGTTGGTGAGTTCATAAATTTAGTATTTGAAAACCATTGATAGAAGTCAATCATGTTCATAGCATTTCACACAAGTTGTATTGATAATTGAATCTCATGTTTCGCCCAATGTCCTCTCCATGATTGGATGTACAGATAATGTCTCATCCAGTCAAGCATGCTTATATATAGGGGCATACGAAAGGGTCAAGCCCAGACGCCACTCCACCACATGCTTAACTGCACTCAACACTACCTGTAATACAACGATGGATACCCATTTCTTTTCACCCATGATTTCCCGGTATGCTTATCCACTAAGTAAAGAGAAAAGAGACGAAATCGTCTCGATTGACCATTCCTAACGGAATAGCCGACATGCAAAATAACTCAGTGGACAAAGTAAGAGATGAAATTATCTCTGTTAACTAATTCTTATGAATTAGCCGGTATGTCAAAATAACCAATAATTGAATAAAGAGACATAATCTCTGTTAACTAATCCTTACGGATTAGCCCGGCATGTAAGATATCATACTCGATATCTAGAACGAAACCTAACGGTTTCTGTAACTAATCATTACCGATTAGTCCGGCGTGTAGAATGATCCAATGAACAAATAAGGAACGAAATCGTTTCTGTTAGCTATTCCTTACGGATTAGCCCGGCATGTAAGATATCATACTCGATATCTAGAACGAAACCTAATGGTTTCTGTAACTAATCATTACTGATTAGTCCGGCATGTAGTATACCCAACTATTGAATAAAGAAACATAATAGTCTCTGTTAGCCATTCCTTACGGATTAGCCCGGCATGTAAGATATCATACTCGATATCTAGAGCGAAACTTAGTAGTTTCTGTAACTGTCAGTACTAACCAGTCCGGTGTGTAAGATATCATACTCGATATCTAGATAGGAACATATTAGTTCCAGTAGCTGTTTCCCCCTGTTCAGCCCGGCGTGTAAAGTGTCCAACTCATGATTTCTAGTTAGAGACATAATAGTCTCAGTAGCTGTCATTTCTGAACAGCCCGGTGTGTAAGATATCCTCCCACGATATCTATTGGAATGAACACGTTTCCTAGTCTTTATGCGTGTTATCTATATGATTGATAGCAACTCTCGTGTCTGGTATGATTTCAGTTAGTTTCCCCAAGCCCCGGTTATTAGTTTTAAAGATTTGCCCAACTGATCTACCAATGTGTAACCGACACACTCTGCCGGTTAGGGAAAGTGCTCTAAACAGAGTCTTAGTGATTTATGATGATATGTGTATGATATGCCATCCCCAAAGGCGTGTGTATGTAATATCCTCCTCGATATCACAAATAAATGTTTCAACTGTTATTCCCAAGTTTGCGTGTTCTAGCGGTCTTAACAAAGTGTCATAAGGACATGTCTTATACACAATGTTAGTGATGTGTGAATGATCTTGCTATCATGAAATTATCTTATCATGATAATCATTCTTGTCATTAATAGTTGTTAATGACATGTTATCCCATGGTTTTCCCCCGTTGTTCTATCGTGTAAGGATAATATTCACGGTTGTAAGATATGTTCTTAACAACTCACATTATCCTATGTGTTAATGTGCCTTGTTTCTAGGTTAGCATGTAGCATCCTAGTTAATTCAGGTATGATAAAGTCAAACCAGCAAGCATGTAGTAATTAACGATAATAAAGATAAACAATTATTATCTAAATCATGAATTTAAACAACACGTTAATGTAAACTTTTAAATAAATAAAAGTTAAGCATGTTTCTCAGCCCCGAGCTTTGAAATCAGTAAAGATTAAGAAAAGGGGCATATGAACTCACCTGTAATAATTGGGGGTTGACTTAGCGTAAGTGAGAATGCACGCGCTCTTTATTATGCTTGTTGTAGTTTTCACAGTCCTGTATTGATTTCACGTTGTTTACAACTTGTAAATATAAATTGTACGTGATTTAGTGTGTGTAGGTGTTAGCCCTAAAGTTGGCTAACACACTTAGGTCTCGGTAATGGTTCGGCCCTTGTTTCAATTGTCGCATGTTATACTAGTACTTAACTACTTTAAGTTAAGTTTAGTATGTGATACTTTGATTCTTATGTTTTACTTATCTTAGCTCATTCTTGAAGTCTCAGACTATTTCCCAATATGTTAGCTGTTCACATGATTTGAATCTTTGCAAACTAATCTAAGTATTTAACTTAGATTCAAAGTTTAGGACGTCCTTTGTTGTCCTTGTTAATAGAGAAATAGTTTATTACATAGTTAATGAGTAACCATGAAACCATGATTTTAACTTAACCTTAAATGTTTTAGATTTTGTGAATGTATCAACCCACTCCTCATTACTTTGTGGTGAAGTGTCAAGTTCCATATCATGCCATTCTTAGAATAAGTTTATATTTTCGTTTACATTTGAGTCAAAGGGCCGAATCATTTCAGTGGGCCGAAACAGGATGTACATGGGCCGAATAGGACTTGTTCTAAGTCTTTGGGCCTGTTGGGCCAGCCTTAAAAGAAAATGGGCCAGTCACATTCTTGAACTATCCCCTATTCCCTTGTGGGCCGAACATAGGTTCTGGGCCCATGTGTCTTTCTAGATCACTTGGGCCACCGTTTAAATGCTTGGGCCTACTAGATGTGTATGTGGGCTGAAATTAGCTAGCTGGGCCGTATGGATGACACTTGGGCCAGACTAGATGTGCGTGAGCCCACCAGTGGTTTAGGCTTAACAAGTGGGCTGAACATATGGATCGGAAGGGATGTTACTGGACCGATTAACCTGCTTGGGCCTGAAATGAAGAGATTAGGTCGAATGGGTGTGTGTGTGCTCCCACTGTCATGGACCGTATGATGCTGGGTGGTCGAGTGAGAGTTGCAGGTGAATGGAAGTAGTCGACCGAATGACTATTAGCGAATGAAGGTGGTGTTCGGCGAAGGTGGTGGTTCGAATGAAGGTGTATCTCCGAATGACCGCCGAATGAAATGATTTGGCGCATGAGTTGGCTGGCGAATGAGACCCATTCGAGACTTGACCGGCGAAAGAAAATATGACCGGCGAATGGAGACGTGTGAATGGTGAACGGCCGAATGAAGAGGGTGGCGAAAGGGATGGTCGAAGGAGCTGGTGGTTCGGCCGATTGGCTACTGGGTGGCGACTGAGTAACATGGTGGTCGAATGATGATGTGACTAGCCGAAGGTGAAGGTTCAGTCGGCACTTAACTCATTCGGTCGGAGGTATAGAGGGTCATTCGACCGGTGGTCTTCATTAACCCCACTCCCTTCTTATCGAGTTTGATGACCCAGTAACCCCAATCGCACCCCTTCCCCACCTCCCCTCAAGTGTTCTCGTGTATGTTGGGTGTAGGGTGTGAGGTTGTTAATCGTTTAAAACTGGTGGCTCAACACAAGGGTTTAAAACCCTAGTTTTCGAAATTTTCACAGCAGGTTACCTCGATTTTTAGGGGATTTTGGCTCCGATCGGTTGTACTTTCATGTAGAGAAGATCAATACCTTCATGTAGGTCCAAAGATGGGGTAATTTGGCCAAGAAATGAGGGAGTTATGGGGGTTTAAAGGTGAGAAAACCCTAGGTTTTGTTGGTGGCCGGAAATTTCAAGTAGGAGAGAGGAGGAGGATGAAAGAAATGAAAAATACTCTCATTTCAGGGTTTTTATACCCCGCGTGGTGTTCGGGTTCGTTTTGGTTGCTCGGTTCGCATTTTCGTCGCGTAATTAATATCTTTTAAATAAATAGTCTTAAATTTTGTAATTTTGATGAGTTTCAAAATTGTAAAATGTTAAACATTTTAATTTAATTAAAATTATTATCGTTCGTGTCAGTTTTCGTTTCCGTTTCGTCAGATCGCGTCGCTTACGCGCGTCTTCGTACAGAGCGCTAACTGTACGAACACGATCGTAAGTTTTACTTTCTGATTTGGTTTTCTAATTATCAGTTATCGTTCAGAACGTTAAACTCCCAGATATGTTTGTGTGAATCGTCACCCACGCAAACACGCTGTCAGTTTAATTGTTCTAAAACGACACTGAAATTCTGTTTTGGATTGTTTTTTCCTCACTGTCGGACTCATCTGAACATCCTGTTATCACTTGGTTTTCGTATTGGATTGTCGGTCATCTGATTCCTGTCATCAATGGATATCAGATCGCAACCGATTCGTTATTGTTATTCGTTTGCACTTTGTTGTTTCTCTTGAGTTGTTGTATTTACCGTATTTAAGTTTTCACTTAAACACCTACAACTGTGATTTGTTTTCTGAGTTCTGTTGTCACACGACTGTTCACGTACTGTATTTTCACACAGTACGCGGTGAAAGTACACACACACCGTACGGATTTGCCGTACGGTTTAGTACTAGTTGTCACAGTAACTCTGATAGTCGAGAACCAGAATGATGTCAAATTTTCCAACTATGTATCAAGTGATACATCAGTGGTTATTGTGGCTTCTCTTGTGTGTACAACATCATCATATTGTGAGGATTGATGAGGAGCTAGTTGTTTGTGAGAAATTGGATCCACTTAAGGGGATGCTTAAAGTGTCCCTTGTTGTCCCATTAGGACGACTTATTCAGGGTTCTCATCTCCCTAAACAATCTTTTTAGGTTTTGTTATTTTTAGGGGGTGGTGTGGTGGGTTAGCTGCGGTATACACTATATATAAACACCAATAATACATTGATAGTAGCACCAAAAGCTTGACCAATGTCACACCCCGAGCCGACGGGCCGGATCGAATGTCCGGTCGGGCGGAATGGTCCCGGGGCGTGATATCGGGATGATAATCGAAGTGATCAGATTGTATAAATCGCACAACATTTGAGAATAACTAAAGCACAATGATAATTAACTAAAAGTTTCATAGTTAAATTACAAGTGTCATGTTTGATAATTTAACTAAGCAAACATATCCAATAGAACCATAAGTCTATTATATTGTGGCCGAACAAGATATCAAACTGATTCACTGTCTACGAGCAAAATATGTGCTTCCAAAATTTACTATGTCAGTTATCTGGGCATCCTAGTATACATCTTGCAATCTTAACCTAGTCATGTATGTCACCCGAGAAAACATGTAAGAAAACAAAGTCAACACATGGTACGTGAGTTCATATAGTTTTGTTATTGAAAAATGAATTTGTACAAAACCTGTCCGAATGACAACCTTAACCTCACCAACAACCACCTGTACTATTGTAACATCTGTGTCGGAAACGTTACTGGAACAGTGATCTGTACAGTAACTTGCACAGTAACTCAGGTACAAACTGCGTGAACTAGGTATATGCTATTGACATTTGATGCTTGACACTAGACTATTATGCTATTGTTCTGAAATCTGATTTAAACCTCATGGTTTAACAGTCAGAAACACATCAGACAACACCGAACTGACACAAAGATGCTTGATTTGATGATGTTATGTATAAACGTATGCGAGGTTAAACAAAACAAAACCATAACGGTTGTTGTTACAGAATGATAAATCGACGAATTATTCGTATAGGTGACGATCTGTACGAATACATCTGAAAGTTTAACGTTTTGAAACGATGACTGAAAAGTAGAAAACATGAATCAGAAAGTGAAACCAACGTCGTGTTCGTTCGGGTGACGATTTGAACGAATACGCGCGAAGGTGACACGTTCTGACGAAACGAAAACGAATAACGAAACGAACGACATTAATTTAGGAAAATTAAATGTTTAACATTTATTAGGAATCACAATCTTTTAAGACTTTAAAAAAAATAAAGTTAGTTTAATTAAAATACATAGAATACGTGCAATAGTGACGCGAGTTAACGAAACGTTTAAAATAATCAATTACGATAAATAATTCAAGAAAAGTTAATTTAAAATATTTACTAGGAATAATCACCTTTCAAATGAATGCAAATAAACTCTTTTTATTTAAGTTTACAAAACACGCGCGTAACGTGCCGGAAACGCGACGAAAACGAGAACCGAGCAACCGAAACGAACCCGAACACTCACGGGGTATATAAACCCTAAATGAAACCATCTTCTTCATTTATTTCATCTCATCTCTCTCTAGCTATCAAAACCGTCTCCTCTCTCTCTCTAGAAGTTCAAGGCTTCAAATGCTCATAACTCCTTCAATTCTTGGTGAAATCACGAGTTCTTGGTGTCTGCACGTAGCTACGATCGTCCTCTACCGTAAAGTACAACCTATCTAAGAATCTATCCGGCCAAAATCGAGGTAATGAAGCTTGAAGTAACACAAAAATTAGGGTTTTCTAGGTCTTGGTCGACACCCATATTAAACCGGTTAACCCTCTACCTAACTTGAACCACACGACCACGGTGGAACCCATTTTCGCATAACCCTTGTGGTGGGAACAGTCTAGACTCAATGAAGAAGAGAATGGCGAACCAGGGTTCGCCCAGTTGCTGCCAAACCTCCCAGCGATTTGCCGAACCTTTGGAGACCTACGAACCTGCGTGCAACCCTACCGAACCTATCTTCGTGGTTGTTGCGAACCTTTTTCCAGAAACAAACCTGCATGGTCGCGAAGCTATTATCACGAACCATGGACCGAACCCTCCTAACTCAAGCGAACCTGTGGAGAGGGACGAACCCTAGCCGAAGCTACCTAGCCACGAACCTAGCACAGCCGAACCAACTTGGCAGCGAACCTTCCCTTCCATGCACTCCCTTCAGTCGCCGAACCATGCAACACCACGAACCCTAAGGTTCGCTGGGCTGAACCGAGTAGCATGCGGCCATCATCTTGAGTCAGTTGGGCCAGAATACCACTTTCCCTTTTTGGGCCTGAGACACTAGCTTGAATGACCCAGTTGGCCTAGCAACAAACCTTCGGCCCATACCACATCTACGGCCCATGTGGTTCAACTGGCCCAATATACTTAATCGGCCCAACAACATTATCTACTCGGCCTACTTAACTTATACGACCCAAATTATTCTTCGGCCCAAATAGGATTTGGTTGTAACATCCGTGCCGGAAACGTTGCCGGAACAGTGACCGGTATAGTAACTGGCACAGTAGCTCAGGTACAAACTAGGTGAAACATTTATATACTATTAATCTTTGATGCTTGACACTAAACTATTATGCTATTGTTTTGAAATATGACTTAAACCTCATGGTTTAACAGTCAGAAACACATCAGAAAACACTGAGCAGGTACACACATGCTTGATTTGATACTAGTAGGTTTAAACGTATGTGACGATAAACAGAACAAAACCATAACAGTTGTTGTTATAGAATGCTAAACCGAAGAATTATTCGTATAGGTGACGATCTGTACGAATAGATCTGAAAGTTTAACGATCTGAAATGATGACTGAGGAGTAGAAAACAAAATCAGAAAGTGAAACGTACGATCGTGTTCGTACAGTTAGCGCTCTGTATGAATACGCGCGATGGTGACGCGTTCTGACGAAACGAAAACGATACGAACGATAATAAATCTAAGAAAATATAATATTTTTTGTTTTACAATTTTGAAACTCATCAGAAATAAATTAAAAGGAAACTATTTTTATTAAAACACGTAAAGTAAAGTATCTAATTAAAATGCATAGAATACGCGAACGATTAACGAAACACGTATTATAATCAAATTCGATAAATAATTCAAGAAAAATGATATTTAAAATATTTACTAGGAATAACCACCTTTTAAACACTCGAAAATAAATTCTTTTAATTAGTTTACAGCAACACGAGCATAGCGTGCCGGAAACACGACGAAAACGAAAACCGAGCAACCGAAACGAACCCGAATACCCTCGGGGTATTTAAAGCCTAAATGAGGATTTTCCTCATTTTTCCATCATCTCTCTCTCTCTCTACAAGCTTCACCCGTTTTCTCTCTCTCTAAGGATTCAACACTTCAAATCATCATAACTCCTTCAAATCTTGGTGAAATCTTGTGTTTTTGGTGTCCACACGAAGCCCTCAACATCCTATACGTAGAAGTACAGTAGATCGGAGCGTTTATCCACTGAAAAACAAGGTATGAAGGCTTGAATATCACAAAAGTTAGGGTTTTCGTCACCCTTTTCTCTACTTAACCCTCTAGCCGGCTAACCACCTTTGCTCTTGAGCCACACAACCTCCAAACACCACCCTAGCACGACAACACCAGGGGAAATGCTTTGCAACAGCTCGAAGAAGGTAAGGATTAACAGGTTCGTCGGCCTGGAGCTAGCCGAACCTTTCACTGCCCTGAACGAACCTCTCATTTCGTTTTAGCCGAACCTCCCATGCAAGGCTGGCGAACCTTGCATGGCTGAAACTATCACCAGTCAAACCTGAGGAGAGTGGCGAACCCCTATGAGTAACGAACCTGTATAACCATGAACCCTACCTTCTACGAACCTCCACTTGGACGAACAAGAAGGTTCGCTGAATGCCAGCCGAACCTTCCTCTACCCCGAACCTGGCTGCGAACCTGTGAACGAAATATGAACCACAAACCTTCATCAGCCGAACCTATGGTCTAAGGCTGGCCGAACCTTATGTCCATGCATCCTCAGCCGAACCTCTCATCATCACTGAATAGCCACGAACCTTCGACGAACCTAGCGTCCACGAACCAGGTTGGCGAGACTTTGAGTGAACCATGCCTTTGGCCGAACCTTGGAAGGGTTGTGGCTTAACGAACCTGATGGGAGTGGCTGGCAGGTTCGCCAACCTACTGGTGACCGAAACCAGATCCATGTGATCACCATTCCACCTCAAACAATTGGCTAAAGACATCTCTTTGATTTAAGCCCAACAACCTATGATTTTCGGCCCATCCAAGCTTTCAACCGGCCCAACACTCGGCCTTGATCCATGGGAGCCTTTTTGGCCCAATAGTTGGGACACACACAAACCTTCGGCCCACTGGAAGAACACAAAGGACCCATGTGTATCTTGACCCACTCCTTGTTGAGCCCAACCTATCATTTGGCCCACACATAACCTTAATTGGCCCAAGGACTTCTCGATTTGGCCCAAACCTTTGATATTCGGTCACACATCTACATGGCCCAAATAGCAACCATTTAATTCATATTATTCGGTCCAAAGATTATTATTCGGCCCATATGCAACCACTTAGCTCACTTGAGTTAACTTGAAACGAGCACATGAAATACTGTTAATCGAGAATACGCATGAGATGCACAAGTGAAAACTATAAAGGTGATGGAATTGATTGTGTTACAAACAAAATCTCATATCAAAACAAGTAACCCAATGACAAAGTTTGGGGTGTCAATAATGAATTAAATCTAAACGTAAAACATAGAAGCTTGTAAGAATAAAAGCTTAAGGGGTTAAGTGCGAATGAAATTCTTAACTAGCAAACGAGGTCGAATGATGATCAATATCATTAAGTGTTAGCCAACTTTAAGGCTAACACTTACACACATACACATCGACTATAACTTATATTTATAAGTTACAAACCACGTGAAATCATTACAGGAACTTGAATACTACTACGAACACAATAACGAGCGCGTGAAATCATCAGTGTTCTTCGTTGTCAGAATCATGTAAGACAGAATGATTGGCCGCCGCGTCTTGACAGTGGTCAAGCCCTACTAGTCATTCAGTGTTCTTCTTGATTTACTCATGGTTGTGACGAGTGACTAGGATGATTTTGGTCTCTTCTAGTTGACTTTGTGTTAAATTGAAGACTCCTTTATCAAAACACCGATGTCATGAGTCCTACTTAGTTCCATTATGGATGAATGCTGAATTCCTTAGGGTGTTCAGCCGTTCATAATGGTAACTCTCAAAACTTGATGCTATAATACTACTTTGTGCGTGTTGAAACTTATGATCAGAACACTTGAAACTATGATGAAATTGAATGGTAGGTAAAATGCTTGATTATCATTAACAACAATGTCCTATGTGTCTTAGTATGTGGTGGGACGGCGTCTGGGCGGGTTGTAGGCTCGACTCAGGGGTATGCCCTATATATAAGCATACCGAGTCGGATGATACAGGTGGTGTTAATGAGGTTAAGGTTTTACCAAAGAGGTTTGCAAAACTATTTTACAAATACTAAAACTATATGAACTCACCAACCATTGTGCTGACTTTGTTTTCTTACATGCTTTCTCAAGTGATGCACGGGTTTAAACTAAGGCTCAGGATTGCATGCTAGGATGCCCAGATAGAGGACCTAGTAGACTTTTGGAAAGCACATATTTTGTTAATGATACAAGTCACTTTTGTTATCTTGTACAGATACAAGATAGTAACAGTTGATTCTTTTGATAGGTTTACTTAGTTAAATTATCAAACATTGATATGTGTAATTTAACTTTGTAATCCTAGTTAGATGCTATATTGTGCTTTAGTTATTCTCAATATTGATGCTATGTAATCAATCTGATCATCACGATTATCACTCGTGATATCGCGCCCCCTAGAACTTTCCGCCCGACGGGAAAGTCGATCCGTCCCGCCGGCTCGGGGTGTGACATCGGTTCACATGATGTAAAGGGTCACATAACACACTAGAACTACAAATAAGGAGCATATGCATGGATATTTGGTATAAACTCTAATTACTATAAAGGTGACATAAAGTGGTGATGCAACACTCACAAAACCTAAAACCTAAATTGATGCAAAGATAATTGCATAGTTAGGGGCTAACTATGTAATAAACTACTCTATTTAACAAGAGAAAACTGGGAAGTTTATCTCTAAAGCTAATTTAAGCACTTAGGTATAATTACAAAGATCCACATAATACAAGTAAATAGCATAACATTTAAAGGTCTTGAAATTTCAAGAATGAATTAGGGCCGAAGGATGATTGAGACTCACAAGTGTTAGCCAACTTAGGGCTAACACTTACACACATACACATCGGATATAACTTATACTTATAAGTTACAAAACATGTGAAATCAATACAGGATCTTGAAAACAACAACCAATACTACAAAGAGAGCGCGCATAATTGTTTATACCTAGTCAACCACTTCAAACACAAGGTGAGTTCATTTGTCCCTTTTCAAACATATTTGTTTTTACCTCGGGACTGAGAAGCATGTTTACACATTTTAGACTAACTATTTAATGTTCTTAAACGCTTTAAAACTTATTCATAATGATAACACATTCATACTACAGTGCTAAATGCTTTATTCGAATACTTTATACTTCTAATCTAAATGCTACATGGGAAGTCTACATGTAAGTCTATATGCTAATACTATATTCTAATGTTATACGCTCATGCTACATGCTAATGCTATACGCTCATGCTATACGCTCATGCTACATGCTAATACTATATTCTAACGCTATACGCTCATGCTACATGCTAATGCTATACGCTCATGCTACATGCTAATACTATATACAAATGCTACATGCTAATACTATATACAAATGCTACATGCTAAGTCTAAATGCTAATGCTTGGAACACTTACACTAAAAACTAATACTTGATACACTCGTTCTAAAGGCTAACACTGTATACACTTACTCTAATTGCTAATACTTCATACACTTATTTTAAAAATTAATATCTTATACTCTTAATTCTTAATGCTAATGCTGTTTACACTTATACTTATTTGCTTAAAACTCTCGAAGCTTTTAAATGCATAAGACAGACAAATACTAAAACTAGGTATGCTTTTGAAAACTATACTTATGTAAGCTTGAAAACTTAAACTCAGAAAGACTCACTTGCTCAAAAGGCTATAAAGACTGATATACTTGGAATGCTTAAAACACTTGAATGCTTGATATATTTGGAATGCTTAAAACACTTGAATGCTTGATATGCTTGGAATGCTAAAACTACAGACTGATTGACCGCCGCGTGGACCTACGTGTCAACCCCTACTAGTCATCAGTAAAACTACGTGAATGCTATAAACTTGTATGTTTAAGCTATCGGACATCGTAAGACAGACTGATTGGCCGCCGCGTCTTGACATTGGTCAAGCCCTACTAGTCATCAGTGCTCTTTGTTGTCAGAATCATGTAAGACAGACTGATTGGCCACCGCGTCTTGACATTGGTCAAGCCCTACTAGTCATTCAATGTTCTTCTAGATTCATCCATGGTTATGACGAGTGACTAGGATGATGTTGGTTTCTTCTAGCTGACTTTGTGTTATCTTGAGGATTCTTTCATCAAAACACCGATGTCGCGAGTCATATTCAGTTCCGTTATGGATGGGTGCTGAATTCCTTAGGGTGTTCAGCTGTCCATAATGGTAACTCTCAAACACTCGATACTCAAATGCTACTCTATGCGTGTTGTAAACTTTTAAACAGTACACTAAAACTATGATGGGGTTGGATGGTAGGTAAGACGCTTAATTATCATTAACAACACTGTCATATGTGATTTAGTATGTGGTGGGATGTTGGCTGGGCGGACGGTAAGTTCGACCCTACATATACCCTATATATAAGCATACCGAATTGGATATTACATGTGATGTTAATGAGTTTAAGGTTGTTATTGAGAGGGTTTGTAAATGCTATTGGGAGATATCTTAAACTTCTAAACAGGATGCTTGAAACTATGATGGAATTGAATGGTAGGTAAAACGCTAAATTATCATTAACAACGGTGTCATATGTGGATTAGTATGTGGTGGGATGGCGTCTGGGCGGGTTGTAGGCTCGACCCTTTCATATGCCCTATATATAAGCATACCGATCTGGATATTACATGCGATGTTAATGAGGTTAAGGTTGTTACCGAAAAAGGTTTGCAAAAGCTATTTTTCTCAAATACTAAACTATATGAACTCACCAACCATTGTGTTGACTTTGTTTTCTTACATGCTTTCTCAGGTGATGCACAGGATTAAGCTAAGGCTCAGGATTGCATACTAGGATGCCCAGTTAGAGGACCTAGTAGACTTTTGGGAAGCACATATTTTGTTATTGACGCGAATCACTTTTGTTATCTTGTACAGATACAATGTAGAAACATTTGATTCTTTTGATAGGTTTAGTTAGTTAAATTATCAAACATTGATATTGTAATTTAACTTTGTAATCCTAGTTTAATGTTTTATTGTGCTTTAGTTATTCTCACTGTTGATGCTATGTAAACAATCTGATCATCACGATTATCACTCACGATATCGCGCCCCGAGAACCTTCAGCCCGGCGGGGAAGTCGATCCGTCCCGCCGGCTCGGGGTGTGACAACTATCCAGTCAAATATGCTTATATATAGGGCATACGTAGGGGACAAGCCCCAGCCGACACATTTGACCATATACCGAACCACATAGTACATTGTTGTTAATGATAATTAAGCGTTTCACCCCACACACTGAACTGAAAACCTTGAACATTCTGAAAATGTTAAACTTTGAACAATCCGAAATGACAACCTCAACAAACATCATACACATAACAATACCATGGCAAATGTGGAAATAATTAACTAAAATGCTTAAATAAGTGAATAATTAAACATTTAATTAAAATCTAAGTCCTAATGATTGGTTCTTGGTCAAACTCGAGTAGACTAGTATAACAATCATGGTTCTTAAGAGTTGAGGAAATATGTTAATATCATCAAACATGCGACCTAAAATCATTCAGTCTAGCTAGGACGTCTTGAAATATAGGATTTTAATGATCGTTCTTGTTCGTTCAGTTCTTTGGCACATGCTATCTTTGAATATTTCCCAGATATTCCTCTGAAAATGATTAGGGGATTCTATAAATATCATCAAACATGCGTCCTAAACTCAATCAATCTAGCTAAGACATCTTTTGAAATATAGGATTGGCACATGCTATCTTTGACATTTCCCAGACATTCCCCTGAAAATGATTTAATCTTTGAAAACTGTTCTTTGAAAACAGATCGTTGAAAATAGTACTTTGAAAATAGATCGTTGAAAATAGTACTTTGAAAATAGATTGTTGAAAATGTTTACTTGAAATGAATCAATTACCCACTTATATTAAGTAAATAATCATTTATGAAATATGAAATAAGTTTACCTAGACATAATCTAGGATAACAATTATACATACAAAACATATATGATTTAAAAGCATTTAAGTAAAAATATATTCCAAGGAAAATAATTAGGCATGCTTCTCAGCCCCGCGTTGATAAAACAAAAATGTTTAGAAAATGGGCAATGAACTTACCTGTGTTGCAGCTCTTATGATTCAACCAAGAAAATATACGCGCTCGTTTGTTGTAATTTAAGTATCTTCATCACCTGTGTTAATTTATTATGATTTGAATATTATAAGTATTTATTATTTGACGTCTATAGAGTTTAGGTCTCGGCGTGCGACTATGTGTCCTATATACTTTCTAATGTGTTACTAAAATTTCTCTAATTATTCTATGTTACATACTATCTATGAACCCTTATCCCTTAGTTAATAATAACTAATCCTTATTTATATAAGGTTTATACTAATAGAATACACGACTTTTAAATAATTCGTCATTTATAAAATCTTATTTAAGTTGCAAAATATTAATTTAGAAATCACTTAAATTACTTTGAAAACATTATAATAAGGAAATTTATAAATCATTATATTTTAATAAAAACATAGGTTATTTTTATGAAAAATGTAAGTTAAACTTGTTAGAACTTAAGTTAATCTTACTTGATTAACTCCAAGGTCTTCATTAGATCTTTGTTACAACGTTTCTCTTTGTTCGTCCTCGTGTATATCTCACATTAGATCGTTTAATCGGAACAATCTAAGTTGATTATACAATTGCATGTGATCACTAGGTATTGAGTGTTGACTCATAAGGTCAACATATTCATACTTAGTTACTTTCTTGACCTCCTTTAGCATTCCTATGTGTTCTTAGTTCTTTATATTCGAAATCATTTGACACACTCAATGTACTTAGCTTATTTGTTTCCACAAAACCTTTGTATTTGATTTGCATCCATTCGGCTAACATACTAAGTTTCATCTAATTAACTGTCTTTGATCCTTAACCTTTTCATCATTCACAACCCATGGGTGGTAGTCCCATTTGATGATTAAACTTGAATTGATTTGTTTAAAATGATTTAGATATATTGAATGTGGAAAACTATTAGGTTTGATGATCCTAAAATCGGCTAACAATTCAAAATAGTCAACTAGGACCATTTTTTATGTTAACAATTTTACTTTGTATCTCATTAAGCAAACTTAGGTGTTTTTGTTGGTGCATGTAATGTCCCTAGTTCTGTATTTTGTATGATTTTGATGTATAAAGTTGGTATTAGTAATGAAATCAGCTATTCTATATTGTTCATTAATGTTTATTCAAGGTTTATATATGTTTGACTTTGACTATTCCTATCATACAGACCCATTCGTGCGAATGATACCTAAGAATGAGTTCACTAGGACGAATGAACACCTAGCGAATGACTGAGGCAAACTAATGAGTCATCTGCATGACTCATTCGGTTGATTAAGCTCATTCGGCTGAGCCATTCGCCGAATGAGTGTTTCGCACTACTCATTCGGCCGAATGAGTACAGCTTATATATAGGACTGCAAACAGAATGTTTTAGTAACTTTCGGAGCCTCCTCTCTCCCCTGAGCATTCCTTTGTCATATTCCTAGGGTTTTGAGCCGCTCTTTATTCTCCAACTTCGATTCTCACCCCGTGGTGTTCTATTTCGATCAAAATGTTTATTTCACATCGTTGGATTGCCACGGGGCTTGGTGGTTTCGATTGGAAAACCCTAGAATAGGATTCCGCACTATTCAAGGGCTTGTCGAGCAGATTCCTCAAGGAACCGAGTTGTTTCTGAGGGTTTCTCAGGTCCTACAAAGTGGTATCAGAGCCTTGGCTCTTGATTCTGCTCGATTTTCGATCTAAATCATCTTATTTCAGATTGTTGTTTCGAGATTTTTGAAAACCCTGATTTTCTTGCACTTCAAGTTACTGTTTCATTAACAATCAGTGTGTTTTCTGGTTGTTTTGGTAAATCGAGAATTCCTATAGCTTAGTAATGTTGTCCTGAGGTTCCATACCAAATTTGGTGGTCAGATTCGATCAAAATCCAGAGATATTGAAATTTTTGTTGCCGAAAACCCCAGTTTATGCAAATGAGTCGATTGTGTGAATAGCTATTGTGTGAATAGGTCAATCGGCCAAATAGGTCTCATTCGGTTCAAGAGTTTGTGCGAATAGCTTCTCATTCGGCTGATTGAACTCCATTCGGTTTTCTAGTCATTCGGATCTCTATTCATTCGCATCAGAAGAGTCACTCGGCTCATTTAGTTCATTCGGATTCATTCGGGCCCCATTATTCGGCTGATTTAGCTTCATTCGGCTAACAATTTTTGGCAAAATTTTGTAAGTGTTGGATCAGTTTACTCTTGACAAAATGGAAGAACTTGCATTGATGGCTAATCAGAACAACATAATACAGAATCTGTTGCTTACTGAGACAGAGACCGAGAATTCAAACAAAGCTCCAAAGTTACTTTCCTTAGATGATTACCCTCATTGGAAGTATAGATTTGAGATTCATATCAATGGAGTTGACACCAATCTTTGGATGATGATTGAGAGTGGATACTTGAGACCACTTAGTGAAGATGGATCACCTATGCTTGTTACAAGGATGACTGAGCCTCAGAGAAAGTTGTATGATTTTGAGAAGAAAGCTTATGCCTTATTGTCCCAGTCCATTGCTACGGATATTTTTCATCAATTCAGATAGTTTACTTCTTCCAAACTACTGTGGGATGCCTTGCAGCAAAGATATGAGGGGAATGATGCATTTGTTGGTGCACTAAATGTCCCTAGTTCGATTTTGTATGATTCATCATGTAAAAATCAAGTTATATTAATGGGAGTTGTCTTTCTATATTGTTCTTAATGTTTATGTTTTAGTTATGTGATTATATGATTGGGTGATTTGATTTATTAATTAATTGAGTATGAGTATTGTTCATTCGGGCGAATGACTCTAACGTATGAAGTCATTCGCCGAATGAAACTAGAGTATGACTATAGTCAGCGAATGAGTCATTCGCCGAATGACTCATTCGACTGAATTACCTATTCGACTGAATGGAGCTATTCGGCGAATGAGACTGTCGAATGTAGCTATTCGGCGAATGAGAGAGATTCGGCCAAAACTATTTGGCCGCCATGCTCATTCGGCCAATCTGAGGGTTTTTGCAACAAAAATCGCGATAACTTGAGATTTTGACCAGATCTAACCACCAAATTTGGTACAGAACATCATGAGATGATAATGAACAAATTGAGATAAACGTTTTGACAAAAATATCACAAAAATCCACGGATTTGCAATGAAACAGTAACTTTTAGGACAATAAGCTTAGGGTTTTGCAGATCTCGAACGAACAGTCAAAGATATGATGATTTGGATTGAAAATCAAGCAAAATCAAGAGCCAAGGCTCTGATACCACTTTGTAGGACCTCGAAGGAGCTCGGAAACAATCCGATTCCAAGGGAAATATGCTTGACAGCTCTGGAATAGTGCGGAATCCTATTCCAGGGTTTTCCAATCGAAATCAACAGCAACCGTGGTGAATCGAGTGTGTAGAATCAACGTGCGATGAGAATCGATCACCACGGGTTGGAATCGAAGTTGGACGTGAAGAATCGCTCAAAACTT
>SZYD01000341.1:0-65855 GCA_009363875.1 Mikania micrantha
TTAGGCATTAATTTAGGTTAGATTAGATTTGGGATTGATTTTGAACTAGAAATTGGTCAGGGAAGCCTTGGTGGCCAAACCCCCAATTTTCTACTGCGATAAAAACCTAGGCACATAGCCTGGGTTCGATTACTATAACATTAGTGCCGGAAACGTAACCGGAACAGTGATCTACACAGTAACATGCACAGTAATTCAGGTACAAACTATACGTATACATGTACATCATTATCATTTCATGCTTATCATAGAACAACAATTTCAAATTCATTGCAGAAACGTAACTCAGAAAATATGGTTCACAGTCAGGAAACTATCTAACACACCGAACCATCATGTAATTGTTAGTTAGGATTTATTAAATATAAACGTATGTGGAGATTGAACAGAAAAAAATAACAACAGATGACATTACGTGAATGCTAAATTGACAGGTTATTCATTTAAGTGACGATCTATACGAATATATCTGAAAGTTTTAACGTTCTGAATGATGTCCAATAATTAGAAAATCATATCGAAAAGTGTAGTTATCGTCGTATTCGTATGGGTGACGATTCAAACTAATACGTGCGATGACTATACGATTCGATTTAAACTGTAAATTTAATATTTTCATAAATTTAAAATAAACGGAAGACATTTAGTAATTTACTAGGAATTACCACCTAAAATAAATTTACAAATTCTACTTTTAAAACCGCGATGTTTCGTACGAGAACGAAACGAAACCGACTTTTCTACGCGAAACCGAGCAAAACCAAAGAGACTAACACCCCGGATAACTAAAATCCATTAATATGGCATTTTATTGCCATATCCACCACCACCTACCACCTACCAACCATCAACACCCAATCTCGTTTCTCTCTCTCTGCTTTCTCTCTCTAGGTTTCAAAGCTCCGAATCCTCCATTTCACCACCAAATCGAGCCATTTTGGTGTCAAAACGACCACAAGAACTTGTAGATCACGAAAGTAAAAGGATTTAGAGCCCAAGATCATCTGATTTATGGTAGATTTGAGTCTAAAATCTCTTTTTTTAGGGTTTTCAAACCCTCATGTTCAAACCAGCCTTCTAGCCGGTTCAAACCACTTGAAACTTAGGGAAACTACACGAAATCATGCTAGGATGAGTTAGGAACATGTGATTCATCATGGGTTAGCCATTTGATTCAAAAATTGGGGCTGCACCTGCTGGGTGTTCGAGCAGCCAAAATGAGGCTCCTTCGGCCTGGCCGAATGGCCACGGGCCGCATGAGAAATCTCAAGGCCGAAAGAACCTTGTTTCGGATGGTGGTCTGCTTCGGCCCGGGCCTCATTCGCACGAGCTCCACCTTCGGTCCAAGCCTTCATTCGTTCGGTCAAAGCCCTTTCGGTCGCAGCGACCTTCGGTCGGGTAGCACCTCATTCGTACCCTAACCCATTCGGCCAACACATTAGCATGACTACCCTATTCGGCCAAGTAGTTCATTCGCACAATCTGATTCGGATTGGGATTTCGTATTCGGGAAGGGTGTCGAAATACTGACCTTGCTTGGGAAGGTCTAACCACTTACATGCATGGGACATTTACGTAGAATGCATGCATGGGGAGGGGGAAAACCTATTAGGGTTTAATACTAAGATTTTCTAAAGGATATTAAGGTGTGATCATGAATTATTGGATACAAGTTGGGTTAAAACACATGGACTCATTTAAAGAAGTCATGATTAGGGTTTTCAAGAACAAGAGTTTCTCCTAAAACCATTTTGACAAACAAAAGTGAGTTTCAACAAAACAAAGAGTTTAAATTTGTTAAGTCAAAGCATGTGTTACAAAGAGTAAACTATCTTCATTCATGAGATTAAAGATCTAAAAGTTGAGGTGTAGTAAAGAATCGAGAAATCAATTAAGGAAGAGTGTTGATTTCACTATTAGCACTCGATACTTAGTAACTTCTATACGAGCACACAACGAAGCTAGATAGTTCAATTGAATTTCTTAGGCTAAGTTGTATATATGAGCGATCAAAGAACCATGGAAAAATCAAGATCTATTAATGGTCTTAAGGTTAATCGAATGAGATTAACCTATGTCTAATCATGTCAAGTTATATTTTCCTAAAAATAATTTATGTTTTTAGTGACAGAAATTGATTTATAAACTTCTTTAATTAAATTAAATGATTTCTAACTCAATGATTTAACTTAAAATGAATCATTTAAAATGTATTAACTAAAAGAATTATAAATGTAATTAACATAAACCTTACTTAACTAAGGTTTAATAGTCACTATTCACGGGATAAGGGTTTATAAATGGGTAAAACATTTAGACTAGTTAGAGAGAATCATAGCAACACATTAGTAAGATCTAGGACACATAGTTGCACACCGAGACCAAAACCCTAGATACGTCTATTATGAATACTTATATTATTCGAAACCTCTTAAAACAATTAGTACTGAAGATACATAGTCTACAAGTAACGAGCGCGCATAATAGTTGTGGTTCAATTCTTAGCAACACAGGTGAGTTCATTGCCCCTTTTCAAAACATTTTTGCTTTACAAACGCGGGGCTGAGAAACATGCGTAAATTATTTTCTTTGGACTATATTTACCTAAATGCTTTTACTTAATATATGTTTTATATGTAAAGTGGTTACCCTAGAGCTTATCTATGTAAACTAACTTCAGAATTTCGGAATGAGTTATCTATTCATCATGAATAACTAACAATTTTAAAGACAAATAACTATTTTTCAAGATCTATTTTCAAAGAACGAAAGATCTACAACAAAGAACTATTTTCAAAGATCTAATTTCAAAGAACTAATGGTCAAATCAAAGTACTATTTTCGGTGGTGTGTTGTCAAAGAACTAACGATCTATTTCAAAGAACTACGTACAAAGAACTATTTTAAGGGACTGACTGGGAAATATCAGAGATATCGTGTGCCAATCTCAGGTTTGAAAGATGTCCTAGCTAGACTGATCGAATATGAGATGCATGTTTGATGATATTTAAAGTATTCCATAACCAGTTTTTAGGAACATCTGAGAAATACTCAAAGATAACATGTGCCAAAGACCTAAAGAACTATACGAGCCACAGATGATCTAAAGAACTATAAAAACCTATATGTCAAAATGTGTCCTAGCTAGACTGATTGATTATAGGTCGCATGTTTGATGAGATTTACAGATCTCCTTTACTACTAAGAACCTTGATTGCTAGACTTGTCTACTCGAGTTGACCAAGGCCCAATCGTTAGGTCTTAGATTTTTGTTAAATGTTTATTTATTTATTTATCTAAGCATTTATTGAAATGTTTCTACAAATGTTGTGGTTGATCATGATTGTGTGATGAACTTAAGAAATCAATAGAAATTCTATTTTGTGGAACTACAGGAAGTAAGAACTGAAGAGCTAATGTGTCAATGGTGTGGGTAAAACGCTTAATAATCATTAACAACAATGTCATATGTGGTTTAGTATGTGGTGGGATGGCGTCTGGGCGGGTTGTAGGCTCGACCATTTCGTATGCCCTATATATATGCATACCGAATTGGATAGGACAGGTGTTATTAATGAGATTAAGGTTGATACCCAAGAGGTTTGCAAATGTTTTTGTGTGCGTGTTTGAAACTCTTAAACATAATGTTTGAAACTATGATGGAAATGGAATTGGATGGTAGGTAAAACGCTTAATAATCATTAACAACAATATCATATGTGGTTTAGTATGTGGTGGGATGGCGTTTGGGCGGGTTGTAGGCTCGACCCTTTCGTATGCCCTATATATAAGCATACCGAGCTGGATATGACAGGTGTTATTAATGAGATTAAGGTGGTTACCGAAGAGGTTTACAAAGCTATACATTTTCTTTTAATACTAAACTATATGAAATCACTAACCATGTGTTGACTTGATCTTTTGCATGACTTCTCAGGTGACGTACATGTTTAGCTAAGAAGTTTGTGCTTATGACTAGGATGCTTTGATAGAGGACCTAGTATATTTGACGTGCATATTTTTTAGCATCATTTTACAAATTATTTGGTAAATATTGTGCAGATACAAGATAGGAGAATTATGATGTTAATGGTAGATTTATATTGTTAAATAATGAACAAAACTGATGTAATTTAACTTTGTAATTCTATTCTATTTAGCATTTTCTCATTATATATCATGTGCAATGTAAACAATCTGATAACCACGATTATCATCCCTGATATCGCGCCTCGTGACCTTTCCACCCGACGAGACACACGATCCGGCCCGCCGGCTCGGGGTGTGACATATTGGTATCAGAGCCATGGTTATAGAGAAATATAGGTCATTTATTTAAACGGTTTGGCCTAGATTATAACCTAGGGACCCTTCATGTAGAGAACAAAAGACTAGGAATATAATTGCATTATGTCTTATGCATTTGATCATTACACTAACCGATATTATTTCGGTTGTGATCAGAATGTCACCAAAAAGAGACTACCATCACCACCCTGCCCCTCACAAAAGACGGACCGAGCGGCTGTTGTACTCGCAACCCTGATCAGTGAACAGTTCGTGGCGGTTCTTCCTGGAATTATCACCCGGGTTATGAAAAGTGATGGGAACGCCCGGTGCTACCCGAAGACAGTCACTGGAACTGAAGGATTGGTGCAAGGGGAAACGAGCAAGAAGAGTAAGCGGTGTCGTTCTAAGAAGCCAAAGGACCCTGTAATCTACACGGGGGCCGTCCCAGTTCGCCAAATGGCTGTTGCTACGGAATCAGAGGTTCATGAGTATTATGCTGGAAAAACCCCTCACTAACTTCCGATACCACCACCGTGCTGAAATTCCGTGCAGACAATGCACCCGATGTGGTAAGGTGGATCATTGGATGCATCAATGCAGATCTCCAGGGTTCCGATTATGAGTTGGGGAATTATTACATACCCTCTTCCTCGACACAGCAAGGATTGTTATGTGTGCGGGACATCCGACCACGTTGCACGGGACTGCCCGTGAGGGTGTATTCATCAGATCCTATGCCTCCTGTGGAATTACTTGCTCTACCCGCTTCTGGAGTACGCTCGGAGTCTGATGACTCCACAGGTATGAAACCTTAGTTGTGTATTTAAATTATCTAATGATATAGTAGTCAAAACGGATGTCTGTTCTAAGGGAGGGATAGTAGAGTAAGGAAACCTTAAGTACAGACTTAGGTATGAGTTAGGAAGTCCTTAAATAAAATTTAGAATAGGTTATTCTTAAAACTTAGTCTCATTTACTTGGAATACCACAGACGGAATTCCTGAAAATTTATTTTGAAATTCCTTCATACATCCGATAAAATTTTGTGATATGTTTAATCCTGTTGTAATATCAGATTTAGATTGTTGTGCAGATTTGTACACCATGAATGTTAAGAGAAGTCAGGACAAGTAGGTAGACTATCACCTCATCCTAAAGTCAATTGAATTGAAATTCTTCCTTTAGGAAACCCTAGTTTCCTAATGACACGAGAGCATAGGCCTAAATATGTCACACCCCGAGCCGGCGGGCTGGATCGACTTTCCCGTCGGGCGGAAGGTTCTCGGGGCGCGATATTGTTTGATAATCATAATGATCAGATTGTTTACATTGCACATGATATATAATAAAGAAATTCTAATATAACATTGATATTGAATTACATGTTAAATTACATTGTCATGTTCATAATTTAACAAAGTAATTCTATTCGAATGAATCATTGAGTTTTCCATCTTGTATTTCACGAGATTTACAAAGTGATTCACCACAATATGTCATCAAAATTTATGCACCCAAAATGTAGCTAGGTCCACTATATAAGTCCATTAGAAAATGCATCCTAATCCTGGAGACTAAACCTATTCGTCACCTGAGCAAACATGCATTTAAACAAGTCAACACCAGGTTGGTGAGTTCATAAGTCTAGTAATTGAAAACTTTGGTTTGTTATCATACACAATCCAAATGTCATACATGAGTCTTGTTAATGTTTGATTTATTTGACTTGCCCAATGGAATCTCCGTAGTTATATTGACAAGTACTATCTCATCCCATCAAGCATGTTTATATATAGGGAATACGAAAGGGTCGAGCCTACTACCTGGCCAGACGCCATCCCACCACATTCCTAATAGAACTCCACAGTACTTGCAATACAACTATAGATATCCATTCCCATCTCACGCATGTCCAATCCGTTTGATATTCACCCATCTATTGTGTTCTTCACTCAGTGTATTGTATGTAGAATAATATAGGGAAAGGGGTTTAGTTATCAAACCGAAGTATAGATAAACCCCCAATATGTTAAGGAAGATAGATTGATGTTTAATCTTATCCTTGTTATTATTCTTTTGCTTGTGGTGTTAACTGTTAGTCACTACTAATATTAGTAGTGTTAGTTAATCAGTTGATATGTGTTCACTGCTGGTAGTGCATAGAGCCTAAAAGGAATCCATTGTAATCCTCACGTAATCAGATCACAATGCATCCAATTTTCCTCTACCACGTTGGTATTATCATTGACTTCGAGGAAACTACTACCAGTATTATGACATGAGAGAAGATCAATTTCTCAATCTACAAGTCAATAGAATCGAAGAATGAATTACAATTATAACTGCAGATTAATATCACCATGTGTCGCTTTCCAGACCCTGACTTGAAGTAGCGTTGTCACCGGTCATACGTTACCGGCCAAAAGATAAATACGATCAACATACCAGCCCTATAAGCCGGAGGTTTTTCAAACCTATGGTACCACTATGCTATCGTCGGTTTAGTCACGTCAAACTAACTGGTCAACGATTTGTGAAGGGACTTACAATGATCAACTTGAATACGGGGCACATGATTGAAATGATATAATACAGACAGTTCAATAGCAATTAACTGTATTGTGTGTTCACCAATGTTGTTTGTTCGCAATGTTATGTGTTCTCGTTGTTTTTAACAAAGTTATATAAGATCTTGTCTTATTATACGATGTTAGTTGTTTTGTGAATGATGTTGTTATCATGAAGTTACATTATCATGATTACCATTCTCGTTGTTCCATATGGTCACCTTATTGCCACTATAGTGTTGAAAGAGCTAGTCTTACTACACTTATTCGACTCAGGTGGTGGAATGTATTTGTTCGTGTTATCTGCTAGTCTGTTTCGAGTTGTAAGTTGAGTGTTATAAGATGTAGTCTTATTACACTTAACTAACTCCGGAGGTGAATGGCATTATCAAGATATATCATCTTACTATCATTCTTGTTCGTTGTTGTTATTGTTTTAGTCAAAATACAATGAACACAATGCTACGATCTCTAGTCTTTAACATTGATGTATAAGATCTCTTCTTATCATACAATGTTAGTTAATGTAAAGGGTGATTTCTTGAAATCATGTTAACATTATTATCAACATTGATATCCCTAGTGATTGTTCTCATGTTGTCTCATGTTGTGTAAACTCAATGTTTTTAACAGAGTGAAATAAGATAGTATCATGATAGTATTCCGGTTATGCCTTACATGTTATTTCACACACAAGCACGCATATTGATACAATCAAGTAATAATATGATACTGAAGATAAAATCAGTATTATCTGTGTCACCTCGTAATTGAAATAAAATACTAAAGCTTTTAAACAAATAAAAGAGTTAGCATGTTTCTCAGCCCCGAGAGTTTAAAATCAATTAAGACTAGTAAAAGGGGCGTATGAACTCACCTTGTTGTTGTAGTGGTCGACTAAGTAATACAAGAGATGCATGCGCTCGTTGTTTTTTTCACAATCTTGTATTTATTTCACATTGTTTGTAACTCATAAGTGAAAGTTTCAGGTATGTGTTTGGGTTGTGTTAGCCCTAAGGTGGGCTAACACTTGAATGACTCAGTCATCCTTTAACCCTAACTAACTAATGATGGTATGTGCTAACACATAACCACTAAATTAACTTCGCATGGTATGTGGTTAACGTTTGGTGTTTAACTTGACATAAAATCATAGTGTTGTGAGAGGTTGCACCCAAAATAGCTCTCTAAGTCTAAAACTTTAGAGACTTAGGTTAACGAAAGCTCTAGTGGTTGATAACTTAGAAAAGTTATTCTTATTTTGATTGCATTAGCATATCATCTTTTCCGTTAAACATTTTACACTCCCTGAAAAGGTTAGTGGGAGTTAATTTGTTGTTCCATAATTGTTCACCACCTTTGTATTAATTTTATTTGTTAACCCATACCATGCATGTTGTTTGTTAAGATCACTTTCAAGTGTTTGTTTTCCATATTATTGATGTGGGCCTAGCCAAGTAACCTTGGGCCGATTGAGTTTGGACCTGGGCCAAAATAGTCACCTGAGCCAAACAAATGGGCCTAGGCCAATTGGGGGTGAAACTTGGGCCGATTGGTGATGCGGTGGCCAAACTATGGTGGCCGGCCGAATGAATGCTTGGGCCGACTCAAGGTGGTCCGATTGATGTTGCCACCGAATGGGTATTTCCGAACTCAAGATGGTGGAATGAACATGGCCCGAGCGAAGGACTTGGCCAACTAAGATGGCTCGACGACTGGCAGTGGCCGAATGAGGATTCAGGCGAATGAACCATGGCTTGCCCGAATGAGAATCCAATCGAATGGTCCATGTCCTCACCGAATGGGCTCATACTCAGGTGGGGAACCGAATGGGTAGCCGAGAGAATGAGCATGCCGAATAGGCTATTCGGCCAGCCATACGGCTGTGGGTTCCTAAGCTTTTCGGCCGAATGGCCCCCCTTTCGGCTAACAGCAGGCCAAGGTCGGCTCTGGGTCTCCAGTCCAGCTGTATCTCGAGTTTCACCTGGTTCTTCGATGTTGGTGTAAATGATAACCAGATTTCGAAGGCTTAGGGTTCGAAATATGGGGCTTTAGCCGGCTTAGGGTTGGGTCGAAACAAATGGGGTTGAAAACCCAAGAAATCTCCATTTTCTAGTTCTGATTACCTTCTATTTAGTGGTTTCTGGAATGGATTCTTTGTACTTTCGTGTAGGGAAGATCAAGGGCATCGTTTAGGCTCAAAGATGGAGTAATTTCATCAAGAAATGAAGAAGTTCTTGGTGATTGAAGTTTGAAAAATTTAGAGAGAGAGAGAACCGGGGAAATGGTTTTAGAGAGAGAAAGGGGGAGTGATGAATGAAGAAGATATATGGTTCTTTTAGGATATTTATACCCCGAGGGTGTTCGGGTTCGTTTCGTTTGCTCGGTTTGCGTTTTCGTTACGTTTCCGGAACGTAACACACCTGTATTACGGTTACGCGACAACTATTACACGTGGAACTCATTTTGCTTGGATTGTTTTGATGAGTTTCAAAATTGTAAAACGTAAATTATTAGATTTATCTATTTTTTTACTGTCTCGATCGCGATTCGTCCGTTAAACCTTGTTATTACGTTTCGAATCGAAAATCGCTTGGTGTTTTATTAAATTAAGGTTATTAATTAGGGTTTAGATACAATTTCTTACAATATCCTATTTTTATCTTATTTTTAATATTTTAATGTTCGACATTGTTTGTTTTCACCGTTTCGTCAGAAAACATCACTTACGAGCGTTTTCGTACAGAGCGCTAGCTGTACGAATACGATCGTACGTTTCACTTTATGATTTGGTTTTCTACTTATCAGTTATCGTTCAGAACATTAAACTCACAGATATGTTTGTGTGAATCGTCACCCACGTTTACCTGCTGTCAGTTTATTATTCAGAAACAACACTGTATTTATTTTCTCAATTGTGTTTCCTCACTAACGGACTCAACTATACTTCCTGTTTTCGCATTATTTTCGTACTGATTTATCGGCTATCTGATTCCTGTCCTCTATGGATATCAAATCACAACCGATATGTTCTTGTTGTTTACTTGTACACTGTTGTTTCTCTTGATTCGTTGTATTAACTGTACTTAGGTTTTCACCTAAATACAAACAACTGTTGTTTATCGTATTGCTGTATATTTATATTTCAATTCTCATTGAAATATACACAGCTGTTAATTGTTTCTACTGATTTATTGTCACATATTGTTCGTCACATAATGTCCACACATAGTTTGAGGTGTAAGTACACACACCGTACGGATTTGCCGGACGGTTAGGTACTAGTTGTCACAGTCTCCGCTTGTTAGAGAAATTTCGTCCCGAAATTTAAGCATCACTATCAGGTACTACTTTTTCTATATACATGTGGAGATATTTTGACATAATATGTTCCTCGCACCTCCAAGTTAACTCAGAGTTGCGTTTAGGGTTTCATTGAACCTTTGTAAAGGGGTTACAGCTTCGTTTTCGGTCTTATGACCGTACGACCCGTAACATCCAAGGTTTCCTTGTTAAAGTGTAGTTCTCTGATAACTTATATTTCCACAACATGCATGGACTTTTTGTATAGATTAGAAATGAGCAGGCTTGATTCAACTGTTTATAGTGATCCACTAAACATCCGGTCCGCTGGGAATGCGAGGTAGCTTGGCATTGATAATCCATAGTTGTTTGTGTACACTGCCATTGTACTGTCTAGAGTTGTTCCAACAACTTTAGAGGTGCTAGTGTTCTTTTTACGCATACGATATTCCAATGTGAGTACTCTGTTAGTGCTATTACAATAGCTAGAGTATCATGAATGGTAGATAATAATTTCGATTCCGTTTTCATGGTTAGTGATAGAATCAGTTTAGTTCACATTCATTTAGGATTTATGTTTCTCGGTAGCCTGGACCATCCTTTTTGGAATAGCAATTGACCTTGCAGTTCCTGTGATTTTCAAAGAATTTCTGCAACAACTGCAAAGTTTATGAGTTTACCGACTATTCTAGTTAGAAGATCTAGGTCTTCCGGTAACTCATAGCATGGTTTTATTTGTATCTGATCTAGTTGAGCGGTTTCTATCACAATTCCCTGATGTCCTAAGAATCGTGAATAGACTTGATCATGCAGGTGTTATACACTCACATGTTTTTGTATCTATTAAGGGTATGGAATGAAAGCGTGGTGATTTAACCATAGCTATTAATTCATCCTCCCTTAAAATATTTCATGTTGTCCTAGCATCCTTATATTTCAATCGTTCACTCTCGACTTCTAGGTCATCTATATAATGTCTTAGATCATGCATGTATGACCTTATTCCTGACACATTACCCGTAGTTTTGTTCCCAGAATCTTCGTATGTGTTTTAATTATTTGCGGAAACTCCCTAAGAGTTAAGTAGATTGGTCATGTTTAGGATAAATATTTACCTATGAGGTAACCCAGGCATCTCTCGAAGGGTGATGCACAACAACCCTTTTTCTACTCAAGTGTCTTTTGTCTTAGTTGTTCTCGATGTAATTTTTGTTCCACGTGCTACTTCTCATTGGTAAAAAGTAAACTTATTGATCTGAGAACGAAATTGGTTATGATCTCGATGTGGTTACGTGATACCTTTCTTTCAAATATGAATAAGACTAGGGTTCTATGATATATTTAAATTCTGATTCAGTTAGGTTCTAGGCCTGACCTTACAATATATTCTCTCAATTTAGTACCCTTTCCATTTGTAAAACGATAACCTTTTTATATGTTCAGAGGGGATGTCATACTAGTCTATGGTTGTTGTGGAACTATATCTAACGTGTAAGGAAGCTTACTGACAAACTCCCGAAAGCTATATCAGTAACTTTCCTTCGTATTCATGTCTAGGTCATTTAAGGATAACCTAATCTTAATTGATTTAGGAATTCCCTACTATGTTTTCTGAATCTATCTCTTCTAGAGTAATGGTTCTCAATTCACGCATAGGTATTAATTATACTAAATTCTATTATCTAATTGGCACCTAATTAATCTATAGTTACCTTAAATTATTTCACTAACTACCCATAATATATATAATTTTAACATCATACATAATTCAAATTCACAAGGTTAAAATGACATACCCTCGAAGTCATCCGACTCCGTGTGTACATCTGGTGCTGGTAAAGCGAGTAGTTCCTCGGTGGTGGTTGGTGCGGTTGGAACTGTTGGAGCTGTTGGAGGCTTCCTACTAGGGGAGTCTCTTGCGAAATGTCCAAGTATTCCGCTGGTGTAGCAGTGGTGGTTGTGCTGAGAGGTAGTAGAGGTACTTGCTCTCTGATTTTGATTCTATGTTGGAAGGTTTTGACACTTCTGAATCGAGTGTCCCTTCTTTCCACAGTTCAGAAAATGGTTGCATGGTTTGTTCCGAGCATGATACAGCCCACATTCGTGACACTGGAAGAACACACCCGCGCGAGGCGATCCCAAGGCATGTTTGCAATGCCTAACCCATTGCCCCATCATTCCACAAAATGTACACTGGCGATACTGGACCTTGGTATGATGATGATATTGGCAGTGTTGACAAAGAGAAGCATTTCCCTTGTAAATCTTGCCACTCTATGCAGTCGAATCTGGCATGACCTGACTGATAGGTGTGGCCTCAGTGAAGTTCAAAGATCCTTTTCGCCTTTTAGCAGAGCGATGTTTGTGTTTCTTGCTGGTGTCACCTTCCGCAGGTTCTTTTCCCTTGGTGGTGACAGGTGGGAAACTCCTAGCATACTCTACGCTACTCCTGATCCTATTGATGATCTCATGAATGACTGCAACCAGTTGCTCAGTGATCAAGGTTGCCAGTGCAGCAGTCGCTGGGTCCACCACAGGTGGAGGAGAATGGGGTGGTGATGGTGGTTGTCCCTGTGATATGTCAATCCTAATCAAAAACTATTGATTAGTATCTATGATTAAATGATGCAACGTGTGCAAATAAATTTGGTGTCCTGTGTTCTCTACATGAGGGTCCCTAGGTTATAGTCTAGGCCAAACCATCTGAAACAAGATGACCTATATTTCTCTATAACCATGGCTCTGATACCAATCTGTCACTCCCCGAGCCGGCCGGCTGGATCGACTTTCCCGTCGGCCGAAAGGTTCTCGGGGCGCGATATCGTTTGATAATCATAATGATCAGATTGTTTACATTACACATGATATATAATTGAGAAATGCTAATATAACATTTATATTGAATTACAAGTTAAATTACATTGTCATGTTCATAATTTAACAAAGTAATTCTATTCGAATGAATCATTGATTTTTCCATCTTGTATTTCACGAGATTTACAAAAGTGATTCACCACAATATGTCATCAAAAGTTATGCACCCAAAATGTAGCTAGGTCCACTATATAAGTCCACAAGCGAATGCATCTTGATCCTGGTGACTAAACCTGTTCGTCACCTGAGAAAACATGCATTTAAACAAGTCAACACTAGGTTGGTGAGTTCATAAGTCTATTAGTTGAAGACTTTTGTTTGTTATCATACACAATCCCAATGCCATACATGAGTCTTGTTAATGTTTGATTTATCCGACTTGCCCAATGGAATCTCCATAGTTATATTGACAACTACTATCTCATCCCATCAAGCATGTTTATATATTGGGCATACGAAAGGGTCGAGCCTACAACCCGCCCAGACGCCATCCCACCACATGCCTAATAGAATTCCACACTACTTGCGATACAACTATAGATATCCATTCCCATCTCACGCATGTCCAATCCGTTTGATATTCACCCATCTATTGTGTTCTTCACTCAGTGTATTGTATGTAGAATAATATAGAGAATGGAGTTTAGTTATCAAACCGAAGTATTGATAAACCCCCAATATCTTAAGGAAGATAGATTGATTTTTAATCTTATCATTGTTATTATTTTTTTGCTTGTGGTGTTAACTGTTAGTCACTACTAATATTAGTAGTGTTAGTTAATCAGTTGATATGTGTTCACTGCTGGTAGTGCATAGATCTTAAAAGGAATGCATTGGAATCCTCACGTAATCAGATCACAATGCATCTGATTTACCTCTACCATGTTGGTATTATCATTGACTTCAAGGAAACTACTACCAGTATTATGACATGAGAGAAGATCAATTTCTCAGTCTACTAGTCAATAGAATCGAAGAATGAGTTACTATTATAACTGCAGATTAATATCACCATGTGTCGCTTTCCAGACCCTGACTTGAAGTAGCCGTGTCACCGGTCATACGTTACCGGCCAAAAGATAAATACGATCAACGTACCAGCCCTACAAGACGGAGGTTTGTCAAACCTATGGTACCACTATGCTATCGTCGGTTTAGTCACGTCAAACTAACTGGTCAGCGATTTGTGAAGGGGCTTACAATGATCAACTTGAATACGGGGCACATGATTGAAATGATATAATACAGACAGTTCAATAGCAATCAACTGTATTGTGTGTTCACCAATGTTTTTTGTTCGCAATGTTATGTGTTCTCGTTGTTGTTAACAAAGTTATATAAGATCTTGTCTTATTATACGATGTTAGTTGTTTTGTGAATGATGTTGTTATCATGAAGTTACGTTATCATGATTACCATTCTCGTAGTTCCATATGGTCACCCTGTTGCCACTATAGTGTTGAAAGAGATAGTCTTACTACACTAGGTCGACTCAGGTGGTGGATGATATTTGTTCGTGTTATCTGGTAGTCTGTTTCGAGTTGTAAGCTGAGTGTTATAAGATCTAGTCTTATTACACTTAACTAACTCCAGAGGTGAATGATATTATGAAGATATATCATCTCACTATCATTCTTGTTCGTTGTTGTTATTGTTTTAATCAAAATACAATGAACACAATGCTACGATCTCTAGTCTTTAACATTGATGCATAAGATCTCTTCTTATCATACAATGTTAATTAATGTAAAGGGTGATATCTTGAAATCATCTTACCATTATTATCAACATTGATATCCCTAGTGATTGTTCTCATGTTGTCTCATGTTGTGTAAACTCAATGCTTTTAACAGAGAGAAATAAGATCCTGCCCTATTTCACCGTGTTAGTAATGTGATGAATGATAATATCATTGTGAAGTTACATTATCACGATTATCATCCTCGTTGTCTCAGTGTTAGCAACTCCTCGTTATGAGATCAAATCTTGATGCACTGTGTCCTCAATTTTGATAATATACTATCATGATAGTATTCCGGTTATGCCTTAAATGTTATTTCACACACAAACACGCATAACAATACAATCAAGTAATCATATGATACTGAAGATAAAATCAGTATTATCTATGTCACCTAGTCATTGAAATAAAATACTAAAGCTTTTAAACAAATAAAAGAGTTAGCATGTTTCTCAGGCCCGAGAGTTTAAAATCAATTAAGACTAGTAAAAGGGGCGTATGAACAGTGGCCGACTAAGTAATACATGAGATGCACGTGCTCGTTGTTGTTCTTGATGTTGTTTTCACAATCCTGTATTTATTTCACACTGTTTGTAACTCATAAGTGAAAGTTTCAAGTATGTGTTTGGGTTGTGTTAGCCCTAAGGTGGGCTAACACTTGAATGACTCGGTCATCCTTTAACCCTAACTTACTAACGATGGTATGTGCTAACACATAACCACTAAATTAACTTCGCATGGTATGTGGTTAACGTTTGGTGTTTAACTTGACATAAAATCATAGTGTTGTGAGAGGTTGCACCCAAAATAGCTCTCTAAGTGTAAAACTTTAGAGATTTAGGTTAACGAAAGCTCTAGTGGTTGATAACTTAGAAAAGTTATTCTTATTTTGATTGCATTAGCATAACATATTTTCCGTTAAACATTTAACACTCCCTGAAAAGGTTTGTGGGTGTTAATTAGTTTTTCCATAATTGTACACCTCCTTTGTATTAATTTTATTTGTTAACCCGTACCATGCATGTTGTTTGTTAAGATCTTTTTCAAGTGTTTGTTTTCCATATTATTGATTTGGGCCTAGCCAAGTAACCTTGAGCCGATTGAGTTTGGACCTGAGCCGAAATAGTCACCTGAGCCAAACAAAAGGGCCTATGCCGATTGGGAGTGAAACTTGGGCCGATTGGTGATGTGGTGGTCAAACTATGGTGGTGGGCCAAATGAATGCTTGGGCCGACTCAAGTTGGTCCGATTGATGTTGGCACCGAATGGGTATTGCCGAAGTCAACATGGTCGAATGAACATGGCCCGAGCGAAGGACTTGGCCGACTAAGAGGGCTCGATGACTGGCTGTGGCCGAATGAGGGTACAGGCGAATGAACCATGGCTTGCCCGAATGAGGATCCGATCGAATCGTCCATGTCCTGACCGAGTGGGCTTATACTCAGGTGGGGAACCGAATGGGTAACCGAGAGAATGAGCATGCCGAATAGGCTATTCGTCCAGCCAAACGGCTGTGAGTTCCTAAGCTATTCGGTTGAATGGCCCCCCTTCGGCTAACAGCAAGCCAAGGTCGGCTCTGGGTCTCCAGTCCAGCCGTAGCTCGAGTTTCACCTGGTTCTTCGATGTTGGTGTAAATGATAACCAGATTTCGAAGGCTTAGGGTTCGAAATGTGGGGCTTTAGCCGGCTTAAGGTTGGGTCGAAACAAAAGGTGTTGAAAACACAAGAAATCGCCATTTTCTAGTTCCGATTACCTTCGATTTAGTGGTTTCTGGAACGGATCCTTTGTACTTTCGTGTAGGGGAGATCAAGGGCATCGTTTAGGCTCAAAGATGGAGTAATATCATCAAGAAATGAAGAAGTTCTTGGTGATTGAAGTTTGAAAAATTTAGAGAGAGAGAGAACCGGGAAATGGTATTAGAGAGAGAAAGTGGGAGTGATGAATGAAGATGATGGTTCTTTTAGGATATTTATACCCCGAGGGTGTTCGGGTTCGTTTCGTTTGCTCGGTTTGCGTTTTCGTTACATTTCCGTAACATAACACGCGTGTATTATGGTTACGCGACAACTATTTCACGTGGAATTCATTTTTCTTGGATTGTTTTGATGAGTTTTAAAATTGTAAAACGTAAATTATTAGATTTATCTATTTTTTACTGTCTTGATGCGTCCGTTAAACCTTGTTATTTCGTTTCAAATCGAAAATCACTTGGTGTTTTATTAAATTAAGGTTATTAATTAGGGTTTAGATACAATTTCTTACAATATCCTATTTTTATCCTATTTTTAATATTTTAATGTTCGACATTGATCGTTTTCACTGTTTCGTCAGAAAACATCACTTACGAGGGTTTTCGTATAGAGCGCTAGCTGTACGAATACGATCGTACGTTTCACTTTCTGATTTGGTTTTCTACTTATCAGTTATCGTTCAGAAAATTAAACTCACAGATATGTTTGTGTGAATCGTCACCCATGCAAACCCGCTATCAGTTTATTATTCTGAAAGAACACTGCATGTATGTTCTTAATTGTGTTTCCTCACTAACGGACTCAACTATACTTCCTGTTTTCACATTATTTTCGTACTGATTTATCGGCCATCTGATTCCTGTCCTCTATGGATTTCAAATCGCAACTGACATATTCTTGTTGTTTACTTGTACACTTTTGTTTCTCTTGATTCGTTGTATTAACTGTACTTAGGTTTTCACCTAAATACAAACAACTGTTGTTTATAATATTGCTGAATATTTATATTTCAATTCTCATTGAAATATACACAACTGTTAATTGTTTCTACTGATTTATTGTCACATCCTGTTCATCACATAATGTCCACACATAGTTTGAGGTGTAAGTAAACACACCGTATGGATTTGTCGGACGGTTAGGTACTAGTTGTCACATAATATGATACAGAGGGTATGATTGGTTTGACAGTGAACCAATCAGCACCATCAAAACCAACAGATGTTAATGGGAGTTTAGAAAAAAAGTGAAGGACAATAACAGGATAGCGCCCTCACATGTAGAGGAGGGAGAAGACTAAACACCGGATCCAGAATCATAAAACAAAGGAGTTCAAGATGAAAGGTAGGATCCAAAACTCTAGGAATTTTAATAAGAAACTGTCTGAAGGATAAACCAAGTAGGTTATTTCGAGAAAATCTGGAATTTTAACCCAATAAGTCAACTCATGGAGTAGAGGTAACAAAATTCACATGACATAGTCACGATGGATTAAACCAACGGGAGATTTTGTGTGATAGCTCAACATCATCTGAACATGCGAGGTAAATACTATTGTGATTAAGAAGATAAATAATAACAAACAAATAAGCTCCTTCAGCGAAACTTTATAAGTCAAACAACCTGTAAGGAAATTAGAGGATAGCATAACTCATTCTCAGAGGTATGCATAGATTTGCCATCAAGGTAAATTTGTACACTCGTCATAGGATAAGTTACCATGTTCTTTGATAGTTCCTTAAACATTTCCATCATACACCAGAATCTGGGAATTGATTCAGAGGTAGTTAGCAGGTGTACATTTGTAATAATGCAGCAAGATAAGATTATTGCATGTGCATCACGACAGTTGAAGGTTCATGAGAAGAACTACACTACTCATGATCTAGAACTGGGAGCAGTAGTCTTCGCACTGAAGATCTGGAGACATTATTTATATGTCACTAAGCGTACCATATTTACTGATCACAAAAGTCTGCAACACATTTTCGATCAGAAGGAACTCAACATGCGATAGCGACGTTGGTTTGAACTTTTGAATGATTACGACTGCGTGATCAAGTACCATCCGGGTAAGGCGAACGTTATAGCTGATGCCTTGAGCTAGAAGGAACGGGTCAAACCCTTGCGCGTCAGAGCAATGCGGATGACTGTACAGACAAGCCTACGTGACAAGATTATTCAGGCACAACGGGAATCAGTTAATCGAGGAAACCTAAAGAAAGAACTCGATTGTGGAGCAGAATGACAGTTTGAAACAAAATCAGATGGAGTTATCTACGACCAGGATCATGTATGGATTCCTGCAGTAGATGAGCTGAGACAACTTATCTTTGATGAAGCACACAAGGCCAAGTACTCTGTGCATCCAGGCACTAATAAAATGTGCCAAGACTTACGGGGATTTTATTGGTGGCTGGGAATGAAGAAAGACATAGCCGAGTACGTCAGTCGATGCCTTAAGTGTTCAAAGGTAAAGGCGGAACACCAGAAACCATCAGGATTACTGGAACAGCCTGAGATTCCTCTTTGGAACTGGTAACAAGTAGCTATGGATTTCATTACCAAGCTACCCTGCACTTCTAGTGGTCATGATACAATTTGGGTTATCATCAATAGATTGACCAAATCTGTTCACTTCTTGCCGATGCGTGAGACCTTCACGATGGATAAACTGGCGAGACTGTACATCAACGAGATAGTGGTACGTCACGGTGTACCATTGTCTATCATTTCGAATCGAGACAACAGATTCACATCAAGGTTCTGGCAATCATTGCAGAAATCTATAGGGACGCACTTAAATCTGAGTACAGCTTACCATCCACAAACGGAAGGTCAAAGCGAACGTACAAAACAAAATCTAGAGGACATGTTCAGAACCTGTGTTTTGGATTTTGGTGGAAATTGGGACTTTCATTTACCCCTAATCGAATTCTCCTTCAACAACAGTTACCATAACAGCATCGGATGTGCACCATTCGAGGCTCTATATGGGCGAAAATGTCGGTCACCGATTTGTTGGACCGAAGTAGGAGATAACCGTATAACTGGGCCAGAGCCTATTCAGGAAACTACTGATAAGATTGCTCAGATTCAACAAAGGTTATAAGCAACACGAAGCAGACAAAAGAGCTACGCCGACAAACGGCGCAAGCCATTGGAATTTCAAGTGGGAGACCGTGTCATGTTAAAGGTATCCCCGTGGAAAGGCGTAGTTCGTTTCAGAAAGAAAAGCAAGTTAGCACCACGATACGTAGTATCGTTCGAGATCATTGAACGTATTGGTCCTGTGGCGTATAGTCTGAGATTACCAGATGAACTTAGTGGTGTGCATGACGTGTTCCACATCTCAAATTTAAAGAAATGCCTTGCTGACGAATCGCTCGTCATACCAATCGAAGAAATTCAAGTGGACGAGCAATTACATTTTATTGAAGAACCTTTAGAGATTATGAATCACAAAGTTAAACAACTAAGGCGAAGCCGTATTCCAAATGTCAATGTTCGATGGAATTCAAAGTGTGGACCCGAGTTTACTTAGGAACGCGAAGATCACATGAAGTCCAAGTATCCCCATCTATTTGCAGAGGAAGCCGTACCTGATAACTATTCTTAAATTTCGGGACTAAATTTCTCTAACCAGGGGAGACTGTAACATCAGTGCCGGAAACGTAACCGGAACAGTGATCTACACAGTAACATGCACAGTAATTCAGGTACAAACTATATGTATTACATGTACATCATTATCATTTCATGCTTATCATAGAACAATTTCCAATTCATTGCAAAAACGTAACTCAGAACTATGGTTCTACAGTCAGGAAACTATCTGACAATACCGAACCATCATGTAATTGTTAGTTAGGATTTATTATGTATAAACGTATGTGAGATTGATCAGAACAAAACAACAACGGATGTCGTTACGTGAATGCTAAATTGACAGGTTATTCGTATAGGTGACGATCTGTACGAATATAACTGAAAGTTTAACGTTGTAAATGATGTCCCATAATTAGAAAATCATATCGAAAAGTGTAGTTATCCTCGTATTCGTACGAGTGACGATTCGAACGAATATGCGCGACGAATATACGATTCGATTTAAACTGTAAATTTAATATTTTCATAAATTTAAAATAAACGGAACACATTTAGTTAATTTACTAGGAATTACCACCTAAAATAAATTTACAAATTCTACTTTTAAAACCGCGATGTTTCGTACGAGAAGGAAACGAAACCGACGCTTTTACGCGAAACCGAGCAAAACCGAACGAGACCGAACACCCCGGATAACTAAAAGGTATTAGTATGGCATTTAATTGCCATATCCACCACCACCTACCAGCCATTAACACCCAATCTCGTTTCTCTCTCTCTCTACTTTCTCTCTCTAGTTTTAAAAGCTCCAAATCCTCCATTTCACCACTAAATCGAGCCATTTTGGTGTCAAAATGACCACAAGAACTTGTAGATCACGTAATTACAAGGATTTAGAGCCCAAGATCATCTGATTTGAGGTAGATTTGAGTCTAAAATCTCGGTTTTTAGGGTTTTCAAACCCTCATGTTCGAACCACCCTTCTAGCCGGTTCAAACCACTTGAAACTTAGGGAAACTACACGAAATCATGCTAGGATGAGTTAGGAACATGTGAATCATCATGGGTTAGTCATTTGATTAGAAAATTGGGGCTGCACCTGCTGGGTGTTCGAGCAGCCGAATGAGGCTCCTTCGGCCTGGCAGAATGACCACGGGCCGCATAAGAAATCTCAAGGCCGAAAGAACCCTGGTTCGCATGGTGGTCTGCTTCGGCCCGAGCCTCATTCGCAGGAGCTCTACACCCGGTCCGAACCTTCATTCGTTCGATCAAAGCCCTTTCTGTCGCAGCCACCTTCGGTCGAGTAGCACCTCATTCGCACCCTACCCCATTCGGCCAACACATTAGCTTGACTACCCTATTCGGCCAAGCAGTTCATTCGCACAATCTGATTCGGATTGGGATTTCGTATTCGGGAAGGGTGTCAAAATAGTGACCTTGCTTGGGAAGGTCTAACCACTTACATGCATGGGATATTTACGTAGAATGCATGCATGGGGAGGGGGAAAACCTATTAGGGTTAAATACTAAGATTTTCTAAAGGATATTGAGGTGTGATCATGAATTATTGGATACAAGTTGGGTTAAAACACATGGACTCATTTAAAGAAGTCATGATTAGGATTTTCAAGAACAAGAGTTTCTCCTAAAACCATTTTGACATACAAAAATGAGTTTCAACAAAACAAACAGTTTAAATTTGCAAAGTCAAAGCATGTGTTACAAAGAGTAAACTATCTTCATTCATGAGATTAAAGATCTAAAAGTTGAGGTGTAGTAAAGAATCGAGAAATCAATTAAGTAAGAGTGTTAATTTCACTATTAGAACTCGATACTTAGTAACTTCTATACGAGCACACAACGAAGCTAGATACTTCAATTGAACTTCTTAGGCTAAGTTGTATATATGAGCGATCAAAGAACCATGGAAAAATCAAGATCTATTAACAGGCTTAAGGTTAATCGAATGAGATTTACCTAAGTCTAATCATGTCAACTTATATTTTCCTAAAAAATATTTATGTTTTTAATGACATAAATTGATTTATAAACTTCTTTAATTAAATTAAATGATTTCTTACTTAATTATTTAACTTAAAATGAATCATTTAAAATGTATTAATTAAAAGAATTATGAATGTAATTAACATAAACCTTACTTAACTAAGGTTTAATAGTCACTATTCACGGGATAAGGGTTTATAAATGGGTAATACATTTAGACTAGTTAGAGAGAATCATAGCAACACATTAGTAAGATCTAGGACACATAGTTGCACACCGAGACCAAAACCCTAGATACCTCTATTATAAATACTTATATTATTCGAAACCTCTTAAAACAACTCAAGTACTGAAGATACATAGTTTACAAGTAACGAGCATGCATAATTGTTGTGGTTCAATTCTTAGCAACACAAGGTGAGTTCATTGTCCCTTTTCTAAACATTTTTGCTTTACAAACGCGGGGCTGAGAAGCATGCGTAAATTATTTTCTTTGGATTATATTTACCTAAATGCTTTTACTTAATATATGTTTTATATGTAAAGTGGTTACCCTAGATCTTATCTAGGTAAACAAACTTCAGAATATCGGAATGAGTTATCTATTCATCACGAATAGCTAACAATTTTAAAGACAAAGAACTATTTTTCACAATCTATTTTCAAAGAACCAAAGATCCAAAACAAAGAACTATTTTCAAAGATCTAATTTCAAAGAACTAACGGTCAAATCAAAGTACTATTTTCGGTGGTGTATTGTCAAAGAACTAACGATCTATTTCAAAGAACTACGTACAAAGAACTATTTTAAGGGTCTGGCTGGGAAATATCAAAGATAGCATGTGCCAATCTCAGGTTTGAAAGATATCCTAGCTAGACTGATCGAATATGAGACACATGTTTGATGATATTTACAGCATTCCCTAACTAGTTTTGAGGAACATCTGAGAAATACTCAAAGATAACATGTGCCAAAGAACTATACGAGCCACGGACGATCTAAAGAATTATAAAAACCTATATGTCAAAATATGTCCTAGCTAGACTGATTGATTATAGGTCGCATGTTTAATGAGATTTACGGATCTCGTTTACTACTAAGAACCTTGATTGCTAGACTAGTCTACTGGAGTTGACCAAGGCCCAATCGTTAGGTCTTAGATTTTTATTAAATGTTTATTTATTTATTTATCTAAGCATTTATTGAAATGTTTCTACAAATGTTGTGGTTGATCATGATTGTGTGATGAACTTAAGAAATTAATAGAAATTCTATTTTGTGGAACTATAGGAACTAAGAACTGAAGAGCTAATGTGTCAATGGTGTGGGTAAAACGCTTAATAATCATTAACAACAATGTCATATGTTGTTTAATATGTGGTGGGATGGCGACTGGGCGGGTTGTAGGATCGACCATTTCGTATGCCCTATATATAAGCATACCGAATTGGATAGGACAGGTGTTATTAATGAGATTAAGGTTGATACCCAAGAGGTTTTCAAATGTTTTTGTGTGCGTGTTTGAAACTCTTAAACATAATGTTTGAAACTATGATGGAAATGGAATTGGATGGTAGGTAAAACGCTTAATAATCATTAACAACAATGTCATATGTGGTTTAGTATGTGGTCGGATGGCGTTTGGGCGGGTTGTAGGCTCGACCCTTTCGTATGCCCTATATATAAGCATAGCGAGCTGGATATGACAGTTGTTATTAGTGAGATTAAAGTGGTTACCGAAGAGGTTTACAAAGCTATACATTTTCTTTTAATACTAAACTATTTGAACTCACCAACAATGTGTTAACTTCATCTTTTGCATGACTTCTCAGGTGATGAACATATTTAGCTAAGAAGTTTGTGCTTATGACTCGGATGCTTCGATAGAGGACATAGTATTTTGGACGTGCATATTTTTTAACATCATTTTACAAATTATTTGGTATATCTTGTGGAGATACAAGATAGGAGAATTATGATGTTAATGGTAGATTTCCATTGTTAAATTATGAACAAAACTGATCTAATTTAACTTTGTAATTCTATTCTATTTAGCATTTTCTCATTATATATCATGTGCAATTTAAACAATCTGGTCACCACGATTATCATCCTCGATATCGCTCCCCGGGACCTTTCCACCCGACAGGACACACGATCCGGCCCGCCGACTCGGGGTGTGACAATTACTGGCATCCTTGCATTATGCCCCAAATTTGTTTTTCAATTTTTTTTAGTTTTTTTTTATTTTTTTCAGTCTAATCAAAAAAATAAATAAATAATAAATATAATCAATAAAGTAATAATATTAACAATAAATCAATAAATACATAATAAAATTTAAATTTGGTGTTAGATTACAAATAATATAAATATAACATAAGAAAGTAAAAATAGATAATAAATAAAATAAAAATAATAACAAAATATTATAAATAAAGAATATGTATATATTTTGTTCACAAAATAAATAAATGATAAATAATAACAAATAATGTAAGACAAAATAATTTGAAATAAATAGTTTTGCAAAATAAATATGTTTGTAATATATTTAAGAATAAGTATAATAAAAATAATGTAGCATAAAATAAATATAAATAAATATTATTTGCATATAAATAAGTGTATGGGTAATATATGTTTTAGATTTTGTAAAATTAATAATAAAAATAAATAAGTAAAATAAACAATAAATTAGTTAGTCAATAAAATTGAAAAAATGTAAATTGTATGTTTAAAACAATAAGTTTTAGTAGAGCCCAAGACAATAATGAAGACTGATAAAGCCAACCGAAGGAAACTTATTCCAGCTTTTTGTTGATTTTCGTATACATGTATTTCGTGTACAACTACTTCGAGTACCCCTAGACTAAATATAAATAGACGTATTTTGTACAAGTCTAGGGTTGGATTCTCGAGGAATGCTCTCTAGACGTATTGAGGCATTACTTCGTGTACTTCACTGATTATATCAAAGTTTTGAACTTTCTTCATGTTCTTGTGTTTCTATTCTAGATTTCGCATGTTAAAGAAACATCTGATGCAGAATGGAGACATAAAGCTCAGTTCTTGATCTATTTTGGGACTTACAAGTGATATCATAGCCTTAGTGCTCTTGTCTACATCAAGGTATAAACTTTTCAGTGCAATTTTACTGCTTTATTGTTCTACTACATCTCCTCTCGTTGCTATTCAAATTTGGTGCTCTGAATCTTGATAAATATTTCTTCGGAAATTTTTTAAGTATTTTTCGAGTTCAGATTTCAAAGACAGCTTGTTCGAGTACAGTGGATTTCGTATATAGTTAGAATTTGGGTTTCTTATACAGTTAAAGTTCGGATACACGGGATTTCATATACATAATATGATTCGTGGACTACTGATCTTTGAATAGACAAGACTTTTGAGTACGGCCTGTGTTCGAGTACAACAATTGTTCGTGTATACTGAAGACTTCGAGTATGGTTTGATCTTCGGGTAGTGGTATCATTTCGAGTAGTCTTGGTCTTCGGTGCAATTGGGACTTCGTGAACTGTACTTAGAAAATTTTCAGATCAATTATGGCATCTAAGAATCTGACCAATCTATCCAATCTACTTAACATAGACAATGAGATCGGCACGGAACAAAGCCACCTAGGCTCGTGTCGGGAGACAACTTTCAGGATTAGAAGTTCAGATTTCAATCATTCATCAAGTACACTGACTCGAAACTTTGGAGGTCAATTGAAGATGGGCCTCATGAGCCCATGTACCAAAGTGAACTCAATTGATTAATTCCCAAGGATCCTGAACTGTATACGGAAGCTGACATTCTTATGATAGAGAAGGATGATAAAGCATATGGATCAATCACCATGGCTTTATCCACTGATGTTGTCCACGGTTTCTAGGAACATAAAACAGCTAAGCAATTATGGGATGCTTTGGTTGAAAGTTTTGAAGGCAATGAAGATATTCAAGAGAGTCACAAAGACATGCTTTGGCAAAGGTTCAATATGTTCAATCATATCAAAGGTGAATCCTTAGATGCTTAACTGAATCGTTTCACTCACCTTATGACTGAGACGACTAGCGCAGGGATTGAGATGACCAAAGGAGAGGTCAACAAGAAGCTCTTGAACTCATTGCCTTACAATTGGAATTCCAACTGCACGACAATCAAGAGAACAAAAGATATGTACAAGACCTCCCTATGTGAGCTGATCTCAATTATCAATTCCTATGACATGGATGACAAGCAAAGAGCTCTCAATCATGCAAGCCTCATGGGCATTGCACAAGCATCAGAGAATGATGCTCTTTTGTCAGCCATTAACTTCCAAACACCAGGGTTGCAGCACTATCAAGCCCCTTCATCTCAGTCAATTCCATTTGAGACTGCATTCCTCTCATCTGGGCTAGCCAGTCTAGTGCCCAAGATCAGTCCTGAGAACGAAGAAAATATGCTTCTGTTTAAGGGCTTTATGAACAGTTATAACGCATTCATTGCTGGAGAGTTGGCACCTGCCAATCTTACTCAGTATAATCTAGAGCAGATAAACCCAGAAGATGTTGAGGAGATGGACATTTCATGGCAAATGGCAATGGCTGTGTTCCGAGCTAAGAAGTTCATCAACAAGTATGGAAGGAACAGCTTCGGAAACAACCCGGGAAAGAAACTGGGCTTTGATAAGTCAAAGATGCGATGCTACAACTGTGTTCAACCGGGCCAATTTTCCAGAGAATGAAAACAGCCAAATGTGGCTAAGGAAGGTGAGAAGAAGCCTGAAGAGAAGGTTGTGACTGCTGCTGCTGGAGGAGGTGCTAGCTCGTCTAAAGCACTGGTGACTCAAGAAACTGACTCCTATGATTGGAGTGATCAAGTGCAGGAACTGTAGTTAACTCTGAGTCATGCTTTCATGGCAGAGGTGGATGAAAAGCAGAATGAGGTAACCCAAAATCTTTGTTCCACTTCTTGCATTGATAAAGTCTTTAGATATCGGTCTCAGAATGAGGACTTGATCTAAGAGGTCACCAAACTTAAGTACTTTAACTCTGAGTTTTCAAAAAGAAACTTGACGCTGAAAAACGTGAAATTTTACAATTAAAAGAGTTATTAAGTGATAAACAGTCCAACTATCGTGACGCGAGGCGTCGGATAGATGAACTCACTTCAGAGTTGGAGCATCTTAAGTCTCAATTGTCTAAATCAAAAATTCAAGCTGATAAGTATGAGTATGCTAGTACTGTGGTGGCCAATATGATTGATGTTCAACGTAGGAGAAAGTCAAAAATTGGGATTGGTTTTACCGAGGTGAAACCTCCGTTTAACCATAATTACTCCATCATGCCCAATATCAACACATCTGTTGATGATCTGTTGTTGAAATATGGCTGAAGGTTCGATTTCACCCCTGGTTCTAGCAAACCAGTTCCTTTGACAACAGATCCTATTGAGACCATCCCAAATATTTCTGATGATTCTGAGGTGCGTGCAGATAGATTAAATGAAACAGGTGTGAGGGAGAAGATTGAAGACAGAAGTGCTGGGAGGAGAACAGATTGTTCAACATCTTTTGGAACATCACCTTTAATTTCAAACACTGATTTTGTGGGAAAATTTGATGGACTTAATTAAAACCAATGAGATGTCTAAAAAATTTAGGTCAACTTTTGTTAAGAATGATGTTATTTTGGAATCAATATCTTCGTGTTTGCATCATGAGTACAAGGGTCATTCCACAATCATCATGGGCGGTGATCCTCCAGGGTTTTTTGTATAGTTGGGTTTGTTGGTGGTTCTATTTTCTGGTTCTTCTCCAGGTTGTTTAGAGGCTGGGTTCATATGGCTTGGAAGGGTTGGGATTTTAGTTGTGACAGGGTTGTTAGTAGCTATTGGTTGCAGCCCTATTACAGGACTGAGTTGGGAGCTATGGGGATGAATCCGCTGCTTTAGTTGATTTCCAGCATCAGTTTTGGGTGGCTGACCTCTAGTAGGGGGATTGGAGTTGGGGGTTTGGTTGGTGGTAGCTCCAAGGCTGGTCATCACAGGACCTGCGTTCCTTTGGGGTGGGTTAAGTCTAGCTGTGTTAATGGTTTGAATAAGGTTGCTGGCTTGGGTACAGTTTCGGATTGGCTGAATTGGAAAGATTAGGAGTGTAACTTTGGTGGCAGGTGGCAAGGTTGGGAGCTGCAACAGGTCCTTGGTGTGGTCATGGGCCCCATTATGTTGGGGTTATGGTATATGTGGGAAGTTTGGCTGTTTAACTGGTTGGAAGGGGCTTGAACTATCTTAGTTGGATGGGGGATATGTTTGGGCCTCCCAGGTTTGCTTCTTACTTCACTGTTTTGGTTTTTTGGGGATGGATGGATGCTGCTGGTTTAGACTTACATACAACTGTTGGGGCTTTCTGCGTGTAACACCCCGACTGATGGGGGAAACGTCGGGATGCTACGAGGGATGTGTAGATTGATCATAAGCTCGTGGGCATCTAAATAACTCATCACATATAAATTTAATCAACCAAAATAATTACACAAAAATCATGTTCATAATGATATAGTTACATCAATTACACAAAAGATTTAGCTAAATTGACTAAACTCTAGTCTTTAGAAATCCAGTTAATTTAGCTAAGTCCAAGACCCTAAGTGATGATGTCCAAAGGATGTAGAGCTATCCTGCTCTACCTACTTCTCTTCATTCTCTGAGACATGTAGAAATTCAAGTGTCAACTACGAAGTAGTTGGTGAGTAATCATAAGTTTTTATATTTCAAAAATGTTTACAAATGTTTATAAAAGTTTATAGTTTTCCAAGAAAATCCACATGTGCACCTACGAGATAATCCAACACTGCCAACACACAAACACAAACCCAACAATCACATAATTCAAATAATCACAAATAATCAAACACATACGTTCAACTAATCTCAACCAATCACAAATCAATCAATAACCAATATTCACCATAATTAACTAAATATAAGTTACCGCGGAGGACCTCAGTCAACTCAACCAACGCATTCCTAAATAGTATAAGTGTCAATACATGCACTGCGGAGGACCGCAGTCAACTCAACCAACAGTGGAATCACCGAGGAGGACCGAAGTCAACTCAACCACAACGACTCATGGAGTTGTGATAATCCATGTAAATCCATAATCAATGATAATCCAATAATATGAATATCATAATGATAAACCAGGTGTCACCCATGTGTTATCAAAATAATATTTAAATCTGGTATATATGTTCCACCTCCGAGTTTAAAAACAAAATGATTTAAAAAGGAGGTTATGAGAACTCACCTGAATTCCTTAGAATCAGTGTTCTTGTAAAATGCGCGCTCACGTATATGAAATCAAAGATACTTCAACAACCTGTATTTATCGTGTATTTGTGTTCATAAGTATATGCGTTTCATTTCCATTAAGTGTCCATAAGTGTTAACTTTTAATCATTAAGTGTTTCGTTAACTTAGTCTATTTAATCTAAGTTACATTGTAACACCCAAGATTTTATCAATGATCATCATAAAATGTAATTTAAACTCGTTAGTTTTAATTATCCACTATATGATGATTTCTCATAATACATCAAAGGTATACAAGTTGTAGAGGTAATAACCTTATACACCTATGTACACTTTTGTATATATACCTGCATGGTTAATTAAATCCACCACCATAATCTAAGTTATAAAAATCCAATTTAAGTTTAAGGAAATTATATTTAAGTTATTCTCATAAAATGTTCACATTATGTAAAATCTCAAAATTTGACAACTTATGTTATTAAGGAAAGGTGGCAACTTATAACTTCCCATGCATGCATGAACATGGATGAATTAATGTTCCTTTGTTTATCAATCATTTTGTGTGTTAGCTTGTCCCTTCCCTTAACTCGACAAACTTAGGTTCGTTCGGCCCTTAGTTCCACCAGAAACATAGGTCCGGTAGCCTAAAATTCTAGGTTTATGGCTCATAAGATTTGGACATGGTAAGGGTTTGTGTGGTTAATAGGTTCGCTGCTTTAGTTTCCATTTTCCAAAGGGTTCGGCCACTACATGGCTAGATAGCCTAACGTTCGGCTCTATCAAGGTTAGCATGGATTCGGCCAAATGCAGATTCGGTGATGATGGGTTCGGCTCTATCACGATTCGCAGCCATGATGTGTGGCCAGCCAAACATTCGACTGTCATTTGGTTCGGTTAAAGGCAGGTTCGGCTGGGAACATCAGGGTTAGTGTCACAACCCACGCCGCGTGCGGAAATCCACGGCGCGTGACTCTGTATTCATGTGCCAATGTTGGAGAATAACCCATGATTAACTATGTTTAATAAAATTAAGTTCTTTTAAAACAACCATAACATACATATTATACAACAAGTTTATCATAAGATAATTATCATACAATACGATGTTTTCATTTTCTTTCTAGGTCACAACTATTTCTGCTGTTGATACTGACCTAGATTGCTTCGTCACAGACATGAATCTCAGTAAGTGCCTCTTGTTGTGCTTCACGGATTTGGGGTATAAGACTAGTCTGAATAGTCATTTCCAATGCTCGCACTCTTCTGGGTTTATCTCTGTCTTTTCGACTCAATGCATCTGCCACCACATTAGCTTTGCCCGGGTGATACCGGATTTCACAGTCGTAATCATTGAGTAATTCTATACAACGTCTTTGTTGCATATTAAGTTCCTTTTGATCAAAAATGTGTTGAAGACTTTTATGGTCTGTGTATATAACACATTGGGTACCATAAAGGTAATGTCTCCAAATTTTCAAAGCAAAAATTACAGCACCTAACTCAAGATCATGTGTCGTCTAGTTCTTTTCATGAATCTTGAGTTGTCGTGATGCATAAGCAATGACTTTATCTCGTTGCATTAGCACGCAACCCAGACCCAAGTTAGAAGCATCACAATAGACTGTAAAGTCATTGTTACCATCTGGTAGACTAAGAATAGGAGAATTGCATAGCTTGTGTTTAAGCAATTGGAAGGCATCTTCTTGTGCTTCACCCCAAATGAATGGTTGATCCTTTTGAGTGATAGTAGTAAGTGGAACAGCTATCCTGGAAAAATTGGCGATAAATCGCCGATAGTATCCGGCTAATCCTAGGAAAGAACGAATTTCCGATGCTGTCTTTGGCGCTTTCCAGTCTTTTATAGCTTCAATTTTGGCTGGATCTACATGAATACCTTGCTGATCCACAACATGACCTAAAAATTGAACTTCTTTCATCCAAAACTCGCATTTCGAGAACTTGGCGTAAAGCTGTTCTTTCTTTAGAAGTTCCAAAATGAGCCTGAGATGAGTTTCATGATCCTTCTCAGTCTTAGAGTAAATCAATATGTCGTCAATGAAGACAATGACAAATTGATCTAAATAGGGTCTACACACCCTGTTCATAAGGTCCATGAACACCGCGGGAGCATTGGTTAGTTCGAAGGGCATAACCAAAAATTCATAGTGTCCATAGCGTGTTCTGAATGCTGTTTTAGAAATGTCATCATCATGAACTCTTAGTTGATGATAACCAGATCGAAGATCAATCTTAGAGAAATAAGTAGCTCCTTGTAGTTGATCGAATAGATCATCGATCCTTGGTAATGGATAAAGATTTTTGATAGTTAACTTGTTGAGTTCACGATAGTCGATGCACATTCTAAACGATCCATCTTTCTTTTTGATGAACAGAATTGGTGCACCCCAAGGAGAATAACTAGGTCTAATGAAACCTTTATCTAATAGCTCTTGTAACTGACTTGAGAGTTCTTGCATCTCAGAGGGTGCAAGACGATAAGGTGTTTTAGCAATTGGATTTTCCCCAGGTACAAGATCTATTCTGAATTCAACTTGGCGTACCGGTGGAAGTCCAGGTAGTTCGTCAGGGAATACTTCAGCAAAATCACGAATGACAGGAATATCCTGAATAGTTTTCTTAGAAGATACCTTAGCCACGACATGTGCTAGGAAAGCAGGATATTGTTTACGAAGATAGCTTCGAGCCTTCATGCATGATACTATCTTGAGTGTACTGCAAGGCTTGTCTCCATAGACTCGTAATGTTTCACCATATGATAAGGGAATTTGTACAAGCTTGTTACATAGAGGGTGGGGTCCAATGTATGATCTCCTAGAATTTGTTGTAGACTCTACGACTGACGATGCTTGATTTATAGAAGCAGATGGGGTTGATGATATTGCAAAACTTTTATTGGTTTTCTGCTTCTTCTTAGGTGGCTCTGTTAGCTTCTTTTCTTCCTTAACCACCGGAAGAACATCATCTGTTCGAATAAGCTGACCACCCTTCACAAATTCATTGGTAATAGCAGCAGCTAGATGTATTGCTGATTGCAGAGTTGTTGGCTTACTACCCATCACCATACTCCTGATAAGCAATGGTAATCCCCCAATGTACATGTCGATTTGGCGGGATTCAGGAGTAACCATGTGAGGTACCAAAATACTGAGCTCTTGAAATCGGGTAGTATAGGTGCGATTGTTTCCACCTACTTGAACTAAACTGTATAGTTCATCTTCCAAATTCTTCATTTCATGCTTGGGACAAAATTGTGCAACCAAAAGAGCTTTGAAATCGGCCCAAGATATGCTTAAGGCAGCTTCCCTGCTCTATTCCTCTTCTCAGCATTCCACCAGGTCAAGGCTCCCTGTTGGAACGCGCTTGCAGCCATTTTCACTTTTTGATCCTCTGGACAGTTAGTGTAGTCCAAGGTATCCTCAATTGATTCAAACCACTGAATGAGTCCAGTGGCACCTTCTACCCCAGAGAAAGTTTTGGGCCTAGCATCATTGAATTGCTTAAAAGTAAAGTTATTCGAATTCTCACCATTATTCTGAGTAGGACGATACTGAGAACCACTAGGAGAGTTTTGATAAGATTTTTTTCGTTGAGTAACTAGAGTTGGCAAAACTTGGGCCACTTGTCGAGTGATGATAGCTGCCAGGCGGTCTGTCTCATCGTTGGGATTATTGTCAGCCTTTCTAAAGACAGAACGACAAACAATAGATTTAGCATGATGTATAAGATAAGGATGAGGAGTTTCAGGTAAGAAATCACATAAACACATAAGGGACGCTTAAGTTGTAGTCTAGGTTGTCCATTAAGGTTAACCTAATTCTCTACAACCTTGGCTTTGATACCACATCTGTCACAACCCACGCCGCGTGCGGAAATCCTCGCCACGTGACTGTGTGTTCATGTGCCAATGTTAGAGAATAACCCATGATTAACTATGTTTCATAAAATTAAGTTCTTTTAAAACAACCATAACATACATATTATACAGCAAGTTTATCATAAGATAATTATCATACAATATGATGTTTTCGTTTTCTTTCTACGTCACAACTATTTCTGCTGTTGATCCTGACCTAGATTGCTTTACTGCCGCTCCCGATTACCTGAAACATGTAGATAAAAGTCAACTACGAATAGTTGAGTGAAAATCATAGGTTTTGTTGATTCAAAATGATTGTTCAAAAAATGATATTCATGATATAGTAATAACAAGTGATCAAACAGGTACTTTGAAATTGAATCTACTTGAGCATGCAAACATCAAACCTATGTTCTTGTGTTCTTGTCCTAACGTGTGGCTACCCGCCAAATGCCGTTATGCTAACGTCTGGCTACCCGCCAGAACGCCGTTAAATGATCTTGTGTTCCCGCATATGATCATACCAGTACTACCAAGGGCTTGATAACAAGTTAATGATGTCACATATGAATGTGCCCAAATAGCCTCCACATAACCAATGTTCCCAAGTGATACGCTTGTTTTTAATATTTTGATAAAATATTTATTTGATGATTGATTACCATGATTTTCCTGATGATACTGATGTATGATTTCATGGTAATTAATAAATGTTTATGATTTTTCCTCATGATATTGATATGTGATTTCACAATAGTTGATAAAATATGTTTTGAAAATGTAACTACATGTTCCACCCCAAGTTTTGGAAAACCAAACATTAAAAGGGGAACTATGAAACTCACTGTTATATGCTGATGATGACGATCATGATGTTTAGCTGATATGAAATCCTATATGGTTCCTATAACAATTTATGACTAACTGAATTAATCACGACATTTTCGGATTAATCAAATAAATGTTGTTGTTGATTATTCACTTAAAACGATTCCTTGATGATTTTCTGGCTCAGGAATAGTCAATCATTGTTATTGATGATTTAGGTATCATGAAACATGAAAATGCGATATTAGAATAGGTTTAATAACCATTCTCAATGTACTAATCTGACTATTATCATAAACATCAGATCGTTATTTCAGTGATTATCTATGCTTGTCATTAGTTTAAAACACTTGGATTTAGCCTAGCATTTCAAAAATGATCAAGACAATCACAATCATTGTTACTATCAAATGGTTTAAACCATTATAACCATTATTGTGGTTTCATGAAAACCGGGCATTATAACGGATCAAAACAAAGATTTAACAGTTAACATACAGTGTTCTTCGTTTCTAACCATTCCTAGCCATCAACTAGGCAATAATCCACAACAATAACTATTATAGTATATTCAAAACAAGATTTAATCTAACCATTATCAAACTAGAAGGATAAAACGAACCGTTACATAATCTGACGGATTTCTCGGATAGATATGATGATCTGGACTTGTAGATATGTTCCTTGATGCGATCCGTGGGTTTAGAAGCCTTTAAAATAGAGTTTAAGAGCTGAAATTAAAGGTTTGATCGTCTGGAAGTCGAAGATATTCGTTAAAAATGAGATCTGATAAAAAAAATTAGATTTTTAAGCCTGCTGCTTCCGTCACGTACCGCCGAGGGTGGCTTCGCGTACCTCCACCGCCTTAGTTAGACCCGATTTTGTTTTCGCGATTCCGGGAGCATACGAACTCCGTTTTGCGCACTGTTTTCGCCTACGTTCACGATTTTTCGAGCTCTTTCCAATGGTTATAATCTCAAGACCTAAAGAGTTCAAAATATTTGACCTCTTATTTAACGCTATATTCGATTCGGTGTATCCTGAAATCGGAGCGTCGTTTCGAAATTTCGCCTCCACTCATTTTCTTGGTTTTCGAGTTATGATTCTAAACATGAATTCAGTTGGTCATCTATTTAAATAAGCATTAGGTGATGGATGTTTCTTTGCGATCTACTAACACCATTTTTCGCATACTATCAACCTGTAATAATTAAAATCATCAAATCAATGTGGATTTCAAGCACGACCACATGTGATTTCGTCATTAATGACGTAATTCTCGAATACAATTGTGACAGTTAGCAGCATGTGGGTTCGGCCATGCATGCAGGTTCGCAGCACTCCTGGTTCGTGACACATGAAGGTTTGCCATCTAGGGTTCGTTGACGTCCTGGTTCGTGTCACATGAAGGTTCGGCCAAGCCAGAGTTCGTGGCTGATAGGTTCATTCCAATGGGTTCGGTCAATAGGAAGTTTCAGCCCTGGGTAAGGTTCGGCCAACATAGCCCTCAGTCACACAGGTTCGGTCCTTAATGGTTTGGTCACCTGCTCTCACACGAACCAATGTTCATCATCATCATCATCGAACATCAATCTGTTGCAGCCTGTTACACTCGTTTATTCTAGACCATACATGTACGATTTAGTGTTTTCAAGATGTAAAATTTGTTTAAAATATAAGAATGTTACCCGGTTGTTGTTTAGAGTGAGAATCACAAATAAAAATCAAGATCTACCTCTAAATGTCGACTAGATGATGAGTTTGTTCGTGGGTTCTTGTTCTACTCGATTAGATGAACGATTTGGCACCAAAATGTTGTAAAATGGTTGAGAATTGAGAGAGATAATGTAGAGAGAAGTTAGAGAGAGAAAGTAGGCCAAAAATGGTGTCTAGAGAGAGAGTGTGAGAATGAAAAAAGGTGGGAAAGAAGGAGGTTCATCCTTCTTATACTCCGTGTCGTTCCCGCGTGATCGGACCCGTTTATTACGCGTTTAAAAATTATAAGATGCTCGGTTCTTCTTGTAAATTATATTTAAAATATAAAACGTTTAAATAATCCTGTTTCGTTTTAATAAAATGATTTTAATTAAGTTGTTTCGTAAAATGATTTCGTTTTACTTTAGCTAATTCATTTATTTAAATAAACGATTTGATTGGATCCGTCTTAGGTTGTAATTCCTAATAAACAATTTTAAATTCTTTTTCTTATGTTAATATCGTTAGATATTATTTCAGTTAACTCGTCGAAACGTGTTACTCACGTACGTATTTGTAAAGATTGTCACGTTTTCGAATTCAACGCTCGTATCGTATTTTGATTCGATTTACGATTTATGGAATATCGTTTTAGGATATTATTCCTAATAATTATATTCGTGTGAATTGTCACCCACGCGAATACATTATTAAGTTAATATTTCTGAAATAACATTCGCGTTTAATTTATAATCGTAACCTCACCATCGCGTAATTATCTTCAATAATGCTTTCATTATTTTGTTACTTTGAATATTATAATTTCCCAAATCTGAATCCTACTAAACCATATCACTAACACTTCCATGATAGACCGAAATAAGCTTATGTATAGGGCATATGTAGGAGTAGGTCGCAAGCTATCCAGCCACCGTCCCAACACCATTTCGATAAACCATGACCATGTGTCCTTGACTATGTTTAGTAACAAAACAATAACTAACTCATAACTCTTCGTCATTCCAAACCAAAACCTCGGATTCTCCTCACCAAAGCCTCAACACTGATATAATCATGATAAACTGAAGATGGTTTATGTATAGGGCATACATAGAGGTCAGTCACAACTGCCTAATCCACCATCCCACCACCTCTTCGATAGACCATGATTATATCCTTGCCTATCTTTCGTTATAGAATCCCATACCACTATCAGTCGAAATCGAATCATATCACATCATATATATATATATATATCTGCAATAAACTCTCTAGTTCTATCTAGTTATTTTCCAACTAGATTCCCATGGTTTATGCTCATAATCATATGTTCTCAGTATGTATACCAATAATAATAACATCCAATAATCCATAGTAATTATCAATTATCATATCAGGTCTTATCAATACAATTAATCATGTACAAACAACCCAAAATACAGTGATGTTACACTGCGGCATGGCTGGTGGGATAGTGGGCTGGCAGTTGAACATGAGCTTGTTATTGGGGATTTTTGGCTTACGATGATATGATGATGCCTCAGTCTGCTGGTTACGGGCTTATGATGTGGTTGTTCTGTTGATTAGTTTGGTGGTGCAGTCAGCTGCTAGGCCTGGATGGCTTACTAATATGCCCCTGTGGCCGGCTGTCATTGTTAGGTGGCCTGCTGTCATAACCAGGTGGCCTGGCATTATGGTTCAGCTGTATTATTTGTTCTGTGGGCAAGTTATGGATCTTGGTCAGGGTGTCATTGCTGGGGGTTGGTACATTTGTGTGTGGGCTGTCATCGGAAATTGGTTGCTTGCCTGGCATTCTTGGTCGGTTGGAGGGGCTGAGGGATGGGTTAACAAGTTGTTGGTTTTCACTTTTGGTTGGTGTGATGGTTGCCACTATACCATGTTGTACAAGGGGAGGCCTGGGTTACTGAATTGGCAGCCCTGTCTTAGTGCTAGTGGGGCTAAAAATTTGATGGCCTGGACCTTGGGTGTTGCTGTTTGGGGTTTGTTGTACAGTCTGTGTGGGGCTGAGATACTTCTGGCCTAGGATTTGTGGTGGTCTGTTGTGGATGGTGATGGGCCAATGCTCAAGTGGCCAATCCCTGTGATGTGCAGGTCCAGTTGTGGCTCCTCTTTGATTGGTGATGGCCCCTAGGCCTCCGAGTCTGGCCACTGCGACGCCTTCCCTTCCTCGGTCTTGCCCTACTGTGGTTTTTCCTAGTGTGCTGTGGCACTTGGCTAGCTAGGAGTGGCCTTGTTTTGGCTTGCTGTGGTTTCAGTCCGAAAGTGTGTAGCTGGTGTTTTCAAGGCTTGGTGGATTGCCTGGTTCACAAGATTTTGGTTATTGTGCTTCTGTTTGGGCTTCATGTGGTACTTAGTGTGGATAGTCTTGGGTTGTATAGCTTGGGCCCCTTTTTGTATGTAGGGTGTGGGCCCTTAGAAACTTTTGCCTTGGTTTATTTTGTAATTGGGCTATGTATTTGTATGGTTTGGGCCTTACCCCTTTTAGCATGGGTTGTAATTCTAGGCTTGGGGTTTTGTGCTTCCTTTTGGTTGGGCTTTCATGGCTTAGGTCGGCTTTGTCGGTGTTGTGCTTTTTTTTGGGGGGGTATGCCCCCTAGTCGTCTTGTAATTTTTTGTTTGGTTGGTATACATTTCTCTGGGAAAAAGCCCTTATCCAACTAGGTCATTGGAACAAGCCTCTACAAGCTCATCTTCTGGTCACAGTGACTGTGATGTAAAACTCCTTGACCCTAAGGAATTTCATGAGAAGGTGTGTTGTTTTGTATGTGGTAGACCAAGCCACATTGCCAGAAATTGACTGCAGAGACCTACTGAATTCTTTTATGGTAAGAATCAGAATCTCACACCCAAGGCCAAACCCTTTTTCAGATCAATGAGGACTAACCAATCCTCAAAACCTAGGGTGACACCTCAGAAAGAACCTCAGAAACCTTCCACTGCCAAAAGGACCAAGTCATTTAAACAAAATTAATCTGGTTTTCAAAAACGTAATCCAAATTTTTCTAAAGTTAAAAGCAGGTCACAGTGGAAAAATAATTGTCACACCCCCAAATTTCAACTAAAGGAATCATACCGTTTAGGGCGTGACAAACCAGGATCTCAATCATTGGACACAACGAAAGACCTCTATATGATTTTCAAACATAATTTTGGTCTAAACTGTAATATCAAAGTTTCAAAGTTTGCGGAAGCGTTTTAAAACAAATAACAAAACGTAACGGTTTGTGAAATGTAAATTACATGTCAAAGTCTTAAATATTCAAATTCAAAACATATAAATTAAAAGGCATGCATGAGACTCAACATCCTAGTCCATGCTTGTCCTTACTTGTGCTTTTAGTGTCCTGAGAAAACATTTAAATCAAGTCAAAACAAAGGTTAGTGCATACACAGGTTTGAATAATCACAAATGTTTGAAACAACTGTTTGAAATGAAATGTTTGCAGATAACATAATCACACATGCGTAGTCATGATAGCTAGTCATTTGTACTATTTACATAAGCGGTCGACACCGAAGCTGACTGTTAGAATGTAATTTGCCTTTCCGCTATTGTCTAGCACAAACAATAGTAATGTTTGAATTGGCTAGTCAAACACTTGCGTAGACCTACAATATACCAAGTGAGGTTTGTCAAACCCAATAGATCTATTTCCAACTAACACGCTTTGCACTATGGCAAACTAAACGGTTCGATATGTAAGGACTTGTAATGCTATGTTCGCACTTATTGTAAATAGCTAACTCATGCAAGTGATATGTATCTAAAATGTTTGTTTCACATGTTTTCTCCCCAAAGCAGTTAGAATAAGAAAAGGAGCCATGTACGCACCTTTGATAGCAAACAGAATGATCACGTGCTTGAAAATTCGCGTAGACAACCTTGTACAAAAAATTTGTGTCATTACAATAACGTCGTGTTATTCGTAATGTCAAATTGTGTTTGTAGTCTTATACGTGTCAACACACGTATATTAAGTCATTTGAAACGTTCATACGAAAATACGTATAGTTTCGAGTTTGTTTGTTTAAAGTGTACACGATGTCGTTTAAACACGTGTAATTATACGCGACAATGATTTCGAGTCAAAATACAGATTTTATTGTTTATGTAGATACATGTTTTGTCCCTAGTTCGGTTATGTAAATGGCTATCATGTAATCATTCAAAGTATTAATGGAAATTGTCTTTATATCAAATTCATCATGTTTATGTTTATTGATTATTGATTATTAATGTTTATCTAAGTGTTTGATTTGATTATTAAATGTTTGAGTATGAAAAACTGCTCATTCGGCCGAATGATTCTAGAATGAAGTCATTCGGCGAATGAGAGTTGTATCGAATGTCTAAGTTCAGAATGAGTCATTCGCCGAATGACTCATTCGAATGACTACTCATTCGAGCTTAGTCATTCGCCGAATGAGCTGCTTCGGCCACTCATTCGGCCGAATGACTACAGCTTATAAATAGAAGTTCAAATCATGTCAAACCTAACTTTCCAGAGCCCTCCTTCTTCCCTAGCACTCCAGTGTCAAAACCCTTGAAGATTTGAGCGGTTCTTGTGCTTCCAAGTTCGATTCTCAACCCGTGGTGTTCGATCGTTGCTTCCAAGTTGTTCTTACAGACTCGGATCACCACGGTTTCTGTTGGTTTCGTTTGGAAAACCCTGGAATAGGATTCCGCACTATCCCAGAGGTTGTCGAGTAGTTTTTCATTGGATTCGGATTGTTTCCGAGCTCCCGATCGGTCCAACAAAGTGGTATCAGAGCTTTGGCTCTTGATTCTACTCGATTTCCATCCAAAACCATCAGATTTGAGTTACCCAAAACCCTGATTTTCGTAACTTCCAAAAACCCTAAGTTTCTTGCTTCCAAAGTCACTATTTCATTGAGATTTCAAGTGTTTTTGTGGTTCATTTGATCTAATTTCTTCCCAATTGGTTAATCATCATGTCTTGAAGTTCTGTGCAAAATTTTGTGGCTAGATCTGGTCAAAATCGAAAGATATCGCGATTTTTGTTGTAAAAAAACCCAGATCGCCGAATGACTCTGGCGGCCGAATAAGATCAGCCGAATAGCCTCCCATTCGCCGAATAGCTCTCATTCGGCGAATAGCTCCTTCGACACTCTTCATTCGGCGAATAGCTCCTTCGCCATTCACATTCGCCGAATAAGCCTCATTCTCAATCCTCATTCGGCGAAAGACCTCATTCGATCTGCCATTCGCCGAATAGGTCATTCGACTTACCCATTCGCCAGTTCTCATACTCAGTCTCTCATTCGCCAGTTTCCACACATTCGGCCCCCGACATTCGCCAGTTTAGAACTCATTCGCTAGTTTGCTTCTGAAATTTTTCTAAGTGTTGAATCTTATTACTTTTGATCAAATGGAGGATTTAGCTCTTATGGCTAACCAAAACCATCGCATTCAGACTCTCTTGTTGACAGAGAATGAGACAGGGAACTCAAACAAAGCTCCTAAGTTGTTGAATTTAGATGATTACCCTCACTGGAAATATAGATTTGAGATCCACATCAATGGGGTGGATACAAATCTGTGGATGATGATTGAAGGAGGTTATCTGCGGCCTCTGAATGAAGACGGAACTCCTATGCTAGTCACACGGATGACTGAGCCTCAGAGGAAGTTGTATGATTATGAGAAGAAAGCCTATGCTATTTTGTCACAGTCCATTGCCACTGATATCTTCCATCAGTTTAGACAGTTTCCTTCGGCTAAGCTTCTGTGGGATGCATTGCAGCAAAGATATGAGGGTAATGATGCTTTGAAGAGCATTAAGTCTAAAGCTTTGAAAAAGGAATTCAACAGCTTTATGTATGTGGGAAATGAGTCCCTGGATGAGTTGATTGCAAGGTTTTATCATCTGTTGAGTGAGCTGTTCAACCACGAGGTCAAAACCACAACTCAAGAGAAGATTCAATGTTTGGCAGATGCACTACCTCCAAAATGGGAGTCCTTCTTGATGGTACTCAAGCAAAATCAGATGATGGCTCATATGGACATTAATGATTTCATTCAGAAGCTAAAAGAGCAGGAGATAGAGAACAAATGGAAGGCCAAGAGGGTTGCACAAGTTCAAGATCCTTCTCTATACTACTCCTCTCCATCAGTTGATAAGTCTACAACTCATGCTCCTCTGAAAACTGCCTTTGTGTCTAAAGCTTCTGAAGCCCCATCTGCAGCTCAGATGCACTTTAGCCCATCTTCTTCATCGAGCTCACAACAAGAGCATCATCAGCCTACTGCAAGTCTGAAGACAGAGAACTTTGATAAAGTCACAGTTGAGATTGCTAAAGAGCACATGGGTCTTCTGTCAACATTGGTTAGTTCATATGATGGATTGGTTGCTGGTCAGATTGGCAATCCATATTTGACCAATGATGACTACTCTCAAATTGATCCTGATGATATGGAAAGAATTGACATCATGTGGGCATTGGCTAGTGCAGTCAGAAGAGCTAAGGAGTTTGTGAAGAGGACAGGAAAAGACATCAATCTAAACAAGGAGTCCAAGTTTGGATTTGATATGGCTTCTGTTACATGCTACAACTGTGGTGAGAAAGGACACTTTGCTAGACAATGCAAACAGCCAAAGAAAGCTGGAAACAAGAACCCATTTCAGCATCAGAAGTCTGCTCCTGCTAATTCTGAAAGGCGATTAGTTCCTATTGATTCTCCTACAACAGCTGGATCCTCATCTTCTGGTAGTAAAGCCTTGATGGTTCAACAAGATGAAGGGGTAAATTGGGACTTCAGATTCAATGCTGACAAGGATGATCAAGAAAAAGCATGTGTGGCAGAGATTCAGATTTCTGATGACATTGTTGAAGAAAGCTGTCAGGGAGATGTGTTGGTGACTGATGACAAAGCATCAAGTTCAGACTCAGAAAGTTTGACAGATTCTGACACTCAAGAATCTGATGTAGAAGCTGATGACTCTTCAACTCAATTTGCTTTGATGGCAAACTCTTCTGCTTCTACTGATTCTTCTGAGCAGGTATACACTGATTGTTCATCTTCTAAATCTGATTGTTTCAATTGTGTTGATCTTAGAAGTAAGGTCCTTGCTTACCAGAAGCACAACAGTGATCTTATGACCGATCTCGACCTGTGCATTGAAGCAAACAAAGTTTTAAAATCTAATGAAAAAGATTTTCAAAATAAAATTGATCTTTTAAATAGACAACTGCATGAGGCCGAGATCGCTGTTCTGAACAAGCAAGATGCTATTACTTCTTATCTCAATACCATAAATGAGATTAAGAAGAAATTAGCATTAGTTGAGTGTGATTATGAGACTTTGGGACAGAAGCTCAAGAGCTATGAGAGCTCCTCTTATATCATTGAGCATATGATCAGTAGAGGTACTGATCAGGGGAAGGAGCAGGTTAATTATCAAAAATGTCCTCCACCAATCCTAAATGCCTTTGTCAACACTCCAAATGACAAAGATGTAAAGGATTTTCAAGTTACTACTCCGTTAGTAGTTGATCCAATTAGTCTGAGTGAAAATCAGAGTTCATCTCAGACTAAGGATTCAAGGGTGGATGGAATTGTGGAAGATTGGGTTTCTGATTCCGAGGATGAATCAGAGTATTCATCAAAGCAGAGTACTCCTCGGAATCAAATTACTAGTGTCATGAAAGGTGACCCAATCTCCAAATCAAAGATTTACAAGGAACTCTGCTTTGTTAAAGCTTCTCAGGAGTCTGAAGCTAATTGTACTACCAAATCAGCTCAGTTTGGTAACAAAGGAAGGAAGGGTTTGGGTTTCGAGCAAGATTGTCAAAAATCAAATGTTTTTAAATCAACGAAAAAGTCATTTTCTGATTTAAAACACTTTCATAAAAAAGGTGTTAAAGTCTGTTTTGAGTGTGGTGAACCAGGGCACATTGTGAGGTTTTGCCCTCAGTTGATCAGACCTAAGGTTGTCCCTTTCATAACCTTAAAGTCTGCTTTACCAAAACCTAGCAAATCTGTGTCTAAATCTTTTCAGTTAAAATCTTCATTTCACACTCAGCCTAAGGGTTCGGACAAGGGTAAAGGAAAGTTGGAAACATTGATGGTTCCAAATGAGATTAATGTTAACCAATCAAAACAATCATCCATTTATCTGAAAACCTCTTTTGACAAAAAGGCAATTTGGAAAGTTAAGTCATCTGAGGTGTCTGTACCACAAATTTCAGATAAACCTATTCCTAAGGGAAAATGGATCGATGTTTGGATCCGAGACTCAATGGGTCAACCCAAGACCGTAAAGGCTTGGGTTCCCAATGTAAACTGATAGTCTCTTTATTGTGCAGGTTGCCCCAAAAGCTGGAGTAAACAGCAATTGGATCGTTGATAGTGGGGCTTCCAGACACATGACTGGTGATATTTCGCTGCTCACCAATGTGAATGCAGTTCGAGGTGGCTATGTAGCCTTTGCTGGAGACAAGGGTGGTTTTATTACAGGAGAGGGAATCTTGACAAATGGACAGGTTTCGTTCGATAATGTCAGATATGTCAAACAGTTGGAAAACAACCTCCTGTCAGTCTCTCAGATTTGTGACAAAGAGTACAAGGTTCTGTTTGATGATTCAAAGTGTTATATTCTCAAGCAAGGTGTGCAGATACCTGAAGATTGGATTTTGATGTCTGCTCCAAGAAAACAAGACTTGTATGTTCTCAATATGGCCACAGCTTCAACTACATCCTCCACAGCTTCATGTTTTATGACAAAGGCAACTGAAAAAGATTCAATCCTTTGGCATAAGAGGATGGGCCATTTGAGTTTACGTAAGATGAATCATCTGGTACACAACAGTTTGGTTGAGGGAGTTAGCTTGAAAAATTTTAAGCTGTCTGATATCTGTGTTTCATGCAAGAAAGGAAAGCAGTCTAAGCAGTCTCATAAGCTGAAAAAGTATCATTCAATCAATGTTCCTCTTGAGCTTCTCCACATGGATTTGTTTGGTCCAGTAAATCGGAAGAGTATAGCTGGAGATCAATACTGCCTGGTTATCACTGATGAATACTCCAGATACTCTTGGGTCTTCTTTTTGAAGGAGAAATCAGAAACGTTTGATTGCATTCAAGTTTTGGTTACCAAACTTGAATCGCTCTATAAGCTCAAGATTCGTCAGTTTCGAACTGATAATGGAACCGAGTTCAAAAATCACAATATGGAGAATTTTTGTAATGCAAAAGGCATTGTACAACAGTTTAGTGCTCCATATGTTCCACAGATGAATGGCGTTGCTGAACGCAAGAATAGGACATTGATTGAGGCTGCTAGAACTATGCTTGCTGATTCTTCTCTACCGGTTCAATTTTGGAATGAAGCTGTTGCCAATGCTTGTTACACATTGAACCGGGTTCTTATTGTGAAGAGACATGGGAAGACTTGCTTTGAACTGCTTCATAACCGAAAGCCAAATCTTAAGTATCTAGAACCATTTGGTGCTCCATGCACCATGCTTAAGAAACATGAGCAGGGCAAGTTCAATGAAAAGGTGGAAGAAGGGTACTTTCTTGGGTACAGCACTCCAAATAAGCGAGTTTACAACATTGCAACTCATAATGTGGAGGAGTGGTACCATGTGGATGTTCAGAAGTATACAATGCCCCCACCTGGAAAAGGGCCAGATTGGATGTTTGACTATTCCAGTCTTTTTGACTCATTCAATATGCCCCCCATGTACTCAGATGAAGATGTAGCTGTTCAGATGTTGTATGATGTGCAGAATGCACCCGATGCTACTTTTCAACCTACATCTACATCTGGTCCCTCTACACAGGTAAATGATGACAGCTCAGACACAGATGACAATCCCCCAGCTGCTCCTGAACCAGTTGTTGATAATCTTGTACCTGATCTTGAGGACTTGAATTTGAATAACTTAGATCCTGAGGTTGAGGTTCCTGCTCATCCTGTTGGAAGAATTAATCGAATTCATCCTCAAGACAACATTATAGGGAGTCCTTTAGATGGAGTAAAGACTCGAAGTCAGATTTCTTCAGGTGGTCTTGCAGACATTCTTGATTTTGCAGATGTAAGCTTTTGTGCTCATTCCTGCTTTATATCTCAAGTGGAACCGCGTACCGTCACTGAAGCCCTCAAAGAAGAATCATGGGTAGACGCCATGCAAGAGGAACTGCTGCAGTTCAAGAAGTTAGGGGTCTGGCAACTAGTTGATAAACCCAAAGGTGCAAAAGTCATTGGAACTAGATGGGTACTTCGTTGCAAAAAGGATGATCATGGGATAATTGTGAGAAACAAGGCTCGTCTAGTGGTTCAAGGATTCAGACAGATAGAGGGATTGGATTATAATGAGGTGTTTGCTCCGGTCGCTCGATTAGAAGCCATTCGTATCTTTCTGGCTTATGCATCCTTCAAAAGGTTCAAGGTTTATCAGATGGATGTAAAGAGCGCGTTCCTTCATGGAGTTATCAGTGAAACTGTGTATGTCAATCAACCTCCCGGATTTGAAGATCCACTGCATCGTGATAAAGTCTACAAGCTAGACAAAGCTTTGTATGGATTACATCAAGCCCCGAGAGCGTGGTACGAGACACTTTCCACTCACCTTCTGAACAACGGGTTCAGAAGAGGTGTCATTGACTGCACTTTATTCATCCGTGAGAAGGACAGTGATTTACTCTTGGTACAAGTATATGTGGATGATATTATCTTTGGATCCACAAATGATAATCTGTGCAAGGAATTTGAGACTGTGATGAAAGAAAAATTTGAAATGAGTTCGATGGGAGAAATGAAGTTCTTCTTGGGTTTACAGGTGGATCAGTCTGAGGCAGGGATTTTTATTCATCAAACCAAATACGTTGGTGATATTCTGAGCCGGTTCAGTATGTCTGATGCGAAGCCTGCTGGTACCCCACTGGCGATTAATCACGGGATTACTCCAGATGAAAAGGGGGAGTTAATTGATGCCACTCTGTATCGGGGAATGATCGGATCTCTCATGTATCTCACTGCCTCTCGGCCAGATATCATGTTTGCCACTTGCTTGTGTGCACGTTACCAATCCAAACCAAGAGTATCTCACCTGATTGCTGTCAAAAGGATTATGCGTTATCTGAAGGGTACACCGGAACTTGGCTTATGGTACCCTAATGATGATAACTTTGAACTTACTGCATACAGTGATTCAGATTATGGCGGATGCAAAAGAGATTTCAAGTCAACATCTGCGGGTTGTCAGTTCTTTGGAAACCGATTGGTCACCTGGCAGTGCAAGAAGCAGACGTCGGTGTCTACTTCAACCTGTGAAGCTGAATATATTGCTGCTGCAAGTTGCTGTTCACAAATCATCTGGATTCAACAGCAACTCAGGGACTATGGGTTACATTTTTCTAACACTCCTATCTATGTTGATAACACTGCCGCCATAGCTGTCACTAAAAATCCAGTTCAGCACTCCAAAACCAAACACATCGACATAAAATATCACTTCATACGTGATTGTTTTGAGAAGAAATTAATCGATGTTGTTAAAATTCACACCGATCACCAAAAGCCGATCTTTTTACAAAAGCTTTTGATAAACCCAGATTTTTATATCTGTTATCGGCTAATGGTGTTTTTCACAAGGATGAAGTTCAATCCTCATCTGAGTCTAACAAATGATCATCACTTTAATTAGATAGTTTTATTTATTTTTAGTATTTTCATTTTCTATAGTATAGTTGTCTTTTATTAACAAAAACACAAAAAGATTTTCTATTTTTAGGTTTTTAGGGGGAGATATAGAAATTTGAAAAACCAAAAACAATAGAAATTTGAAAATCCAAAAACAATAGAAAAATGAAAAATGAAATAGTCCTGTTTAATGACATAACACATTGATTTCATTATGTCATAGAAGCAGAAATGAATGCATGAGCTAAAATCACAAGGAAATAATGATGGGATGTACTGATAGGCTGACTATACAAAATAAATAAAAAATATATGAGAACTTAGAAAGTTTGATTTGTGGGATCCAATTTATTAAGGCTTTTGAGTGAGAAATGGTTTTTGACTCAAATCAAGCATACACCTGTCATCATGGAATCAAATGAGTTTTCATTCAAAGAAAAATAAAGGCAAGCTGGTATTAAGCTTGAGGAAAATCAAAAACAAGCTGGTATTAAGCTTGATAAAGAAAAATTAAAAACAAGCTGGTATTAAGCTTGAAGAAAACCTAATGCAAGCTGGTATTAAGCTTGAGAAAAACTTAAACAAATAAAAATAAAGTTCGATTCCATACATGTGCCATATTGCTGGGACGGACCTAGCTGAAGCCATCCATGTGGATAGAACAAGAAAAACACAAAAAGATAATGAATGATTGAATCTTATTGAATTCATGATGACTGGTATTAAGATATGCTGAAATGAATTTTGAACTAATTTTGATCTTAATTGATGAAATGAATTGGGGAACTCAATCAGAAAATATGAGGGATCATTTAGTTTGTTTAAGAGTTGAGTATTGTTCAGTTTAAATTTGGACAAATATATCAGTAATCGTGTCAATATGAAATTGTGATTGAAGTGAAGCATTCATTGAAGGTTATATGATGTGATCAGAGATTTGTGTTATCTTATTAATGGGCTTTTCACAAAAATATGTGTTTACTTGTGTTTATTTGCTTTTAATTTGTGTTTGTACAGTTGTTTAGTTGTCTCAGAAAAATACAAAAAGATTTTCTATTTTCAATTTTGTTTTAGATGATCATTTGTAGATTCGGATGCCTGTCATATCTGAATCCTGAACCAACTAGACATATCTTCATAATTGTTTAAAGTCTGGTGCACAAAATGTCAAATCCTTGAAAGTTTGGATTTTGGAGATGCCCATGTCTCATTCGTACGAATGAGAGACAGAATGAATTCATTCGGCCGAATGAGAATGAGTCATTCGACCGAATAAGCTTCTCAGAATGAACTTCATTCGGCGAATGAAGAGTGTCGAATGTCTCTTTCGACATTCTCATTCGGCGAATGAACTTCATCGATTGACTCATTCGCCATATTCATTCGGCGAATGGAACATAATCTTTGTGACCTTTCGCTTAGCTCATTCGGCGAATGAGTGCACAGTATATAACTGTGTTTCGGCCGAATGAGGGTCATTCGACCATTTACTCTTTCGCGACATCAGAAGAAACCCCATTCGGCGAAACACACACTTAGTCATCCTTTTCGATTTCTTGTGACTGTGACAGATCTTGCCACTGATAATCTTATTGTTCTCATTCTCAGGTATATGGAGATCAAATTTCAGCCGATTCCATCCATGAAATCATCTCTAACAGATTCAAATTTAGGGTTTTAGGGTTTTTGATTTCGCCCAACGAATAATCTGTTAAGATGGACCTAAAACTCGAAATGTCATGTATTAAATATGCTAATCGGTCGTTTCTGAGTGCTGTATAACAAGTTTTTGGGATTGATTTGAGATTTTGGACAAAAGGGATTTTGAACTGTCATATTGCCGAATGTCGTCATTCGGCGAATGACTCATTCGGCGAATGAGCCTCATTCGACGAATGGATCATTCGGCGAATGACATGTCATACTCAAGTCTCATTCGACGAATGAGAGTCATTCGACGAATGAGCCTCATTCGACAGATAACTCATTCGGCGAATGGACTCATTCGGCATATCAGAAGAAAGTTAATCTGATTTTTGTTAAATCTCATTGTTTAATTGATCATCTTGTACTGATATGTGTATTTCTTGTATTGTGCAGCATGGCAGGATACAAATCAGTACCGAAGCATAACATCTGTGCCCATCTTGATCTGACGACTCCGAACGCGAAGCATTATGCTGATATCATTACTTTCCTGAGGCGTTCCAGGATTTTCACTGCCATTTCGACCGTTCATGTGCCTTATTTATCACATCAGCAGGATTTCTGGACATCAGCTGATATTGACTGTGAGGCCGAGCCTACAGTCATTAGGGGCAAGGTCAGAGGTCATGACGTTGTAGTGTCAGCTGAGCACATACGGAGGGTGTGTGGTTTTCAGGACTCTCCGGATCATCCATTTCTTCTTGACAGATTTCTAGTACGTGGATGCTTCCTCAGATGCAAGTACGAGGGAGATATTGGAGCCGGGATTTTGAACAAAGCGTTCATGTCCCCGCAGTTCAAGTACTTGGCGCATGTACTTGTACACTGCCTTGGCTCCAGGAGAGGAGGTTTCGATGATATGCGCGAAACCATACAGTGCGCATTTGCTGCTCTTGTGCTCAACAAACCATTCAACTTCTCCGAGATGGTTTTTCTGCACATGAAGGAGAACGTGGGGCTGAAGGGTGACAAGAAGTTTTTGATGTACCCTCGATTCATACAGCAGATCATTGATGCACAGATTCCAGATCTCCCAAAGCTGAATGCTGACATTATCAGATTGGAGCACATGAATGACATAACTCTCAACAGAGTTTTGTCATACCGAGGGAAGGAGAGGAAGCCTACTACTCGATCATTATTTGGTCACCTCTCTCGACCTGACTACAGGGCTCCAGCTGGAAGGAGATGGAGACACGATGACTCCGATTCAGATGTGGAGGACATTGTGGTCCCAGTTGGTGATGATGACAGTGATGGTGATGAGGGAGATGGTGATGCAGGCCCGAGTGGTGCTGGTGTGGAGGTGAGCACTGTTGCTGTTGAGAGCACAGGTGCGGGTGAGATGCCATCAGTACACATAACCACTGCTGCTTCAGTGAGCATGGTTGATGTTACTGCTTCTGGTGTTGGAGCTGATGTTGCTGTGTCTACAGCTCAAGAGGAGGATGTGGATATCGAGTCACTGATGGACTTGGATTTCTTGTCTACTACTACTTCATCAGTGACTGCTCCTCTCGATGTCTCTATTCCACATTCCTCAGGTGGTGATGATGAGTCAGAGGACTCGAGTGAGGAAGAAGGTGTAGCAGGTGAAGGTGATGAAGAGAGTTCTGATTCTGAGAAGACTCATGATGATGAGTTTGAGAAGGTGGATGAGGGTGGAAGAGTGGTGATGAGGAAGAGAAGGAGGACAAATGATGATTTGGAGGATATTGCTGATACGATATTTACTCCGGAGTTTGACATTTCTCCCACTCCAAGGTCATCTGCTCCTACTTCCACAGCTACGATATCTTCTGCTGGTGCTCCCACCTCATCCCGAGCTGGAAGGGGAAAGAGAACCCGATTCTCTTTCCAAAGGAGGTCAGAACTGACTACAGCTGCTGCAACTACTGTCACATCAGTAGCAGCTGTGTCAGTTTCTTCACTGACAAGGACAAGGGCCATTCACACTCAGGCCATTACTGCCCCTCTGTCCACTCCTTTCATTCGAGAGCCTGTTTATGTTGCTGCTTCCTCTGGCCCCTCCACAGTTCGTGCTGATGTTCATATACCTGCTGTTTCAGTTGTAGATCAGCTTAGTACACTGAACAGTATGGTCTTGAGACTGATGGAGAGGAGCATGGAGCAAGAGAAGAAGAATAAAGAGCAGGAGTTGGTTATTGCTCAGCTCACGCAGAGGATTGAAGAGCAGGATACTCTGCTGCTTCAGGCTGCAGACCAGAGGGCCGATTTGAGGGCCAGGTCTGCACAACAGGAGGAGCAGCTCCTGAAATATATTGATGAGCACAACCAGTTGGCTCTGACAGGCTCTGGTTTCAGTGATCGGATCCTGCAGCTAGAGTCTGAGAATGCTCGTCTAGCTGGACTTGTCGAGGGTTCGAAGGAGAGTACTCCCAGACTGGAAGGAGCTGAGGATCGTTCCGATGATTCAGACAAAGAAGAAGATGAAGAAGAATCTGATGAGGAACAGGTGGATTACGAAGATTCCGATAAAGATGATGAGTCTGATGATGATGATGATCATGATGATGAGGCCAAGGACGGATCTGGGAATGGGTCTTCTGGTTCATCAAGTACTGATGATGATGACGATGATGATCAGGCCCCTCCCTCATCAGAGATTCGATCCAAGAAGGCCAATGATAAGAAGAAAGCCTCTGCTCCACCTCCTCCTGCACAGACAGATGAACCCAAAGCTACTGAGGAAGTCCAAGCTGTGCCTCTGAGACGTCAACTCGATGAGACTCTTACTATGATCTTAGACGCTCAAGGCATTATACAGCACTCAGTGAGCTACGACAAGGAGGAGGGTGAAATCATACACTGCTTGTCAAAAGAGCAAATAGCCGAGCTGTTCAGGTTGAATCCTGATGAGGTGGTCACTGAGGACACCTCTGTACCCAGTACTGCAGAGCCCGAACCAGAAATTTTTGATGATGTAGATGAAGTCATTTTGGAAGACATCACAGAAGAAGAGTATCCTAAGTATACATCGGCTGAAGCTGAGTTGCCTACATTCACTGAACCATTTGATCAGGAAACGGAGGATCTCTTGGTCAGATATCTTGAAGAGCAAGTAGAGGCTAGCAAGGCTGAAGCTGATGACTTAAAGAAAAGAAAGGAAGAATGGGCTGCGTACTGGGAGGTACTAAAGAAACAAAGCACTGAGAAGATGCCAGCAACGCACAAGAAAGTCTACAAGACCAAAGGATATAAGGCTGGAGGTCAGATACTCAGCTGGGCATACTTCCATGATCTTGGGTGCTACGCAGTAAAGAGGGAAAAGGGTATAGATTACTTCAAACACCCGCATGATTTCAAGACGCTGCCTGGATTCGAGGTAAATCAACTAGCACGTCTGAACATGCTATACTGTGAAGACTCCGGGATGTCTGCTTGGTTCTCTCGACAAATCAAGTATGAATACCGGAAGAGATGGGTGAATTTTCAGCCGCAGCAGCCAGAGAGGTACTATCTACCAGAGATTGACGGAGATACCCGGAAGCATAAAGTAATCCTGAAGTGGCTTCCCCCTAAAGTCATGAAGAAGATTCCTTTACGGAAGATGCTTCAAGACTTTATGGAGGGCTTCCGATGGTGGTACTATGATGGGAGAACCGGTGAGGCTGTGATCGTGCTGTGCAAAGACAAGAAATGGGAAACTGTCAGAGTTTTTGATCCCATGTGGCTGACCAATCTTTCATTGAATGATGTTAAAGCTTTCTATCGACATCAGATTTTCTTCGACGTACAGGATATGGAGCAAGCTCTTCAGTATATGAGAGTTATTCGTCTCTGTATCTGCTTAAAGATTCATGCTGGTGCTGATTGGAAAGCTATCTCAGACAAGATTGCAAAGAAAGACATTCCAAAGAGTTGAACTAGGTCCAAGGGGGAGTATGTAGATACATGTTTTGTCCCTAGTTCGGTTATGTAAATGGCTATCATGTAATCATTCAAAGTATTAATGGAAATTGTCTTTATATCAAATTCATCATGTTTATGTTTATTGATTATTGATTATTAATGTTTATCTAAGTGTTTGATTTGATTATTAAATGTTTGAGTATGAAAAACTGCACATTCGGCCGAATGACTCTAGAATGAAGTCATTCGGCGAATGAGAGTTGTATCGAATGTCTAAGTTCAGAATGAGTCATTCGCCGAATGACTCATTCGAATGACTACTCATTCGAGCTTAGTCATTCGCCGAATGAGCTGCTTCGGCCACTCATTCGGCCGAATGACTACAGCTTATAAATAGAAGTTCAAATCATTTCAAACCTAACTTTCCAGAGCCCTCCTTCTTCCCTAGCACTCCAGTGTCAAAACCCTTGAAGATTTGAGCGGTTCTTGTGCTTCCAAGTTCGATTCTCAACCCGTGGTGTTCGATCGTTGCTTCCAAGTTGTTCTTACAGACTCGGATCACCACGGTTTCTGTTGGTTTCGTTTGGAAAACCCTGGAATAGGATTCCGCACTATCCCAGAGGTTGTCGAGTAGTTTTTCATTGGATTCGGATTGTTTCCGAGCTCCCGATCGGTCCAACAGTTTCATGACGTTCGGAATTCCATTTCGGTTCCAACGCATTTTGAATGGGTCAAATCGGAGTTAAAACGAGCATTTTAGGACGAAAATACTAGAAATGGTTTTAAAATCAAAAACCGAGTCTAGCCCTTGTTTTAATTGAGTTTTTAAACAACAAAAATCCCAATTCGTGATCAATATGGTTCGAACATGACTAACCGAAATCCCATTCCAAAATCGTTTCAATTTAAGTATGTTAATTATAAGAATCATAGGGTTTTTATTCACCAAGGCATTTCGGAGCTATCAGTACCATTCAATTGGATTTTCATGCCCATTCAAATTAAAAACCCCAAAACATTGAAACCGATGAACCCTTACAATCGTTCTCATTCAATTTGTTATGGTTTTATGAAATTGACAAAGAGTTTTCGTTACATGAAGTACCACGAACCTACTGGTACCATTAGATTTTATTTTTAAACTCATTTATATCGAAATTCCCAATTCGTTCTTCATTAGAAACCCTAGAACTATAAATCCATCAATTCGTTGTTGCTTGATCCAAATGACTTGGGGTTTTCGTTTAACACATGATTTCGAATCTTTCTGTAACAATTAATTTGATTTTCGAACCCACCTCGATCAAAACCCCCAAAATCGTTTAACCGAAAAACCCTAATACTCGATCTTGAACAATTTGATAAAATTAGATGTTTAATTCATAGGGATTTCATTAACATGAACATTTCAAAACTGTTTATGTAATTTAATTTGATTATTTTTATCGTTTTGATTGAAACCCCCAAATCGTCTCAAACGATGAGCCCTAGCAATCAAACTTGTACAATTCGAAGTTAGAACCCAAAATTGACATATGGTTATGCTTAATCAGTTGTTTTAGGTTATGTAGGAGTAGGTTTTTACCTTGTTTGATTTCAATTCAGTGGAGTTCGACTATTAGCTTGGGGTTTGGCCGCTCACGATCCAATTCTTCAAACCAGAGACTATGATATTGAATTGTTGAAGACAAAGGCTCGTAATATTGCCGATCAAGTGTTCTTTAAGTTCAATTGTGATAGGTGTAATCGAATTGTGAGGTTTTGATATTGAATAGCCATGGTTTTAACATTTTGGAACGGTTTTTAGTTTAATTCGATGATTGATGTTCCCATAACGTATAATAACTATTAGTCATCATCAATATGATTATTTATGTTGATTAGTTTCGGTTATAACTTAGTTTTAATGCGAAATTCGAATTTTAGTTGATAAATCACACGAATTTTTGACTTTATAAGTCAAAATTGTTCATTTCTTGATGTTACTAGTTTAATCCTTGAAATTTTTACTTGTTTAATTTAATTTTATTCAATTTTTGTCCCTAAAGTTTGATATTGTTCCATTTCATACAATTCCCGTTAGTTTTCGGTTAACGGGGTTAATCCGAAATGCCGGATTGTCACAATAATCCACCAATGAGAACCCCATTGAAACCAGTTAACCATAGCAGTGGTGCAAGGCCAAAAATTGTTAAGAGCAAACCACTTAAACCTAAAGGGGTTCACAAGAAAGAACCGGTTGTCTCACCTGTGCCTAAACCTGTGATGGTTTGGGTACCCATCTCTCATTGATTGTGTGTGAAATGCAGGGACGGCCAAATAAGCTCAAAAATGTTTGGTATATGGATAGTGGCTGCTCCCGGCATATGACTGGGGATTTCTCTCAGTTACATGAAGTTACACCGTTCAATGGAGGATATGTATCTTTTGCGGGAGACAAGGGAGGAAGGATAAGCATGAAAGGTACAGTTACAAATGGAACTATCATTTACGAAGATGTGTATTATGTTGAAGAGCTCAATCACAGTTTAATGAGTGTTTATCAGATTTGTGATAAGAGTTTCTCTACACACTTCACAAACAAGGATTGTCTTATTTTGAATCCTGGTTTTGTTGTACTTGAGAAGTGGATATTCATGAGGACCCCTAGAATCAATAATGCCTAAATTATCAATATGAATTCAGATTCATTAACAGAGAACACCTGCTTGTTCTTAAAGGCATCGGAGTATGATTGTCTCCTATGGCATCGCCGACTAGGTCACGTCAATCTGAAGAATATCAACAGACTTGCTAAGGGAGATCACATCATTGGCCTGCCTCACAATTGAGAAGTGCATCGCATGTGCCAAGCGGAAGCAGCATAAGAGACCCCACAAGCCTAAGCTATTAGATTATATATCATCGATTCTGCAACTTCTTCACATGGATCTCTTTGGACCAGTTAATGTTATGAGTATCGGGAAGAAATCATATTGTCTGGTGGTGATAGATGATTATTCCAGATTTACTAGGGTGTTCTTTCTGGCCAAGAAAGATGAGACACCAGAGATTCTGAAGAAGTTTATCACCTTGATTGAAAATCAGAAGAACTTGAAGGTTAAGGTGATCAGAACCGACAATGGCACAAAATTTAGAAATCATACTCTCGTTGATTTCTACAATGAGAAGGGGATTGCCCGGTAGTACAGTGCAACACGTACACCTCAGCAAAATAGAGTTGCTAAAAGGAGAAACAGAACACTCATTTAAGCTGCACAAACCATGCTGTCTGAATCCAAACTGCCTATATTCTTCTGGGCCGAGGCTGTTAAGACTGCTTGTTATGTTCAGAATCGAGCACTGCTAAATAAACGCCATGAGAAGACACCCTATGAGATCTTCAATCAAAAGCCTAAAGTTGGTCATTTCAAGTCATTCGGTTATCCGTGTACTCACCTCCATACTGAGCCAACTCACAAGTTTGATGACATGGCAGATAAGTGTTACTTTGTGGGCTATTCATCCGAAAAGGCAGCCTATGGGGTGTACAACAAGAAGACTCGGATGATTGTGGAATCATATTATATCGATTGGCAAGAGATGAACTCTACAGACACCAGTTCTGGTCCAAACTAGTTGTTTGAGTATGATTATACTTTTAAGCCCTTCAACACTACATCAGAGAGTGCAGGATCATCTGAAGAAACTGACAACTTTTACAAGGGTGATGACGAGGACTATCTAGTTGACTACGTCCCATGTGATCCCAAGTTTTTGACGGTTGACCCTCCAGGCATGTACAATCAAGCCCCTTCAGTTCAGCCAACCCCGATTAATGAAGTCCTCCCATCAGATCCAGACTTTTCTCAATCTGTTCAGCCTCTTCCAGAGACCGATCAAGCTTCATCTTCCACCCACCAAACATTTGATAATCCACTGTTCTCAGAACACATTCCTGAAAAACATTGCGTGGATCATGGAGTAGAAGCCAGAGAAACGGCTCCAATTGAACACATTTCTTCCGACAGTGAAGATCATATAAATCACATAAGTAATCTGCTTGACAATATGGCAGTGGATGAAATACCAACTCTTAGCATCAACAAGAATCATCCTGTAGAAAACATCATTGGACCTCTTCCGGAAGGAGTTCTCACACGAAGCCGATCCATTCTAGCACATAACGCCTTGCCTGAAAGCAATCTTCCTCGCAGTCAATCATGTCCAACTAATTCTTGTATGTATTCCTTTTTTATTTCACAGGTCGAGCCCAAGAATGTCGATATGGCTCTTAAGGAGTCAAGATGGTTTGTGGCAATGCAGGAAGAACTGATGCAGTTTCAGAAGCTCAATGTATGGAATCTGGTCCTATTGCCAAAAGGGAAGCTGCCAATTGGAACTAGATGGGTTTTCAGAAAAAAAAAGGATGATTCAGGGGTGATTATCAGGAACAAGGCATGTTTGGTAGTACAGGGCTTCTAGCCCTCTATGGTCTTCATCAAGCACCTCGAGCATGGTATGCTACCCTCACAGATCATTTACTTGCTCATGGATATACCCGTGGAGCCATTGATCAGACACTGTTCGTTCGCAAGGATAAGGATGATTTGATTCTAGTCCAAATCTATGTGGAGGATATTAGTTTTGGTTCCACAAGCTCGGTGCTATGCATGGAGTTTGAAGCAGTGATGTAGAAAAAGTTTGAGATGAGTGCAATGGGAGAAATGACCTTCTTCTTGGGTCTTCAGGTAAAGCAAGATCAGAAAGGCGTGCTGAGTCATCAAGGAAAGTTTGTTACTGATATTTTGACAAAGTTCCAGATGTTGGAATCCAAGCCTGCATCGACCCCCATGGCAGCTCGTCCAGTCTTAACTTCGGATTCTGATGGTGAAGATGTTGATCAATACCTCTATCGCTCGATGATTGGCTCATTGATGTACCTAACCTCCAGCCGTCCTGACATCATGTTCTCTGTATGTCAATGTGCCAGATATCAAGCCAATCCAAAGGCTTCTCACCCGATTGCTGACAAGAGGATCTTTCGTTACCTTGTTGGGAAACCTCGTCTAAGTTTATGGTACCCTAAGAACTCTGAGTTTCGTTTACATGCTTACTCTGACAACAATTTTGGTGGTTGTAATTTAGACAGGAAATCCACCACAGGAGGATGCCAATACTTAGCAGACCGCCATGTCTCCTCGCAATGCAAGAAACAGACAACCGTATCCACATCCATTGCGGAAGCGGAGTATGTTGCTGCTTACAGTTGCTGCTCTCAGGTTAAATGGATGCAACAACAGCTCCTCAATTACGGTTTGAATTTTCTTGACTCTCCTATCTATTATGACAATGAAGCCGCCCTTCAGATCGTCAAGAATCCGGTACAACACTCCAAAACTAAACAAATTGACATCCGGATTCACTTTATCCGTGACTGTTTCAAACGGAAGCTGATTCATCTTGAAAAAGTCCACACAATGATAATCTGGCGGATCTTTTCACAAAACCGTTCGATACAGCTCTATTTCACCATCTCCTTGTATCTCTCAAACTAATAAGTTTTGATTAAAACAACTGTATAAATACTGAAAAATTGTGCTTTGTTTTATTTTAATTTTTTTAGATCACAAATTTAGGGGGAGAATATTTACAAAAACAACAAAAAGATTTTCGGTCTTTGAGTCCATTTACAAAACCAACAAAAAGATCTTAGTTCTCGAGTCAGTCTAATATGATCTACAAGCTTAGGAGGAGTGAATTTTGAAAAAAAAAACAAAAAAAGGTTTTCCTTTGGGACAGATAAGTTAAGTTGCTCAATAGGGAAGTGAAATATCTTCTGACACTCAGAAGTTCACTACCTAAAGGTTATTTCTAAAGAATAACAACTTTAAATAACTATAATTCACTAAGAAGTTAAAAAAGGTTTTTCCAAATTTAAAGAAAGGACTTGATCATTCAAAAATATTACATATACAAATAAGTGAGAAGTAAGGAGAATCAGATAACCGAAAAGATGTAACAACTATTTGACTTTTTGCATAAATCTTTATGTCAAAATGAGATTGTGTTTCATTAAACTTGAAATTGTTTTGAAAAACTCGGGTATTTTCCATGTTTTGTGCAAACAAAGAACGGCAAATACTTACTGAAGCATCCTCTGTTTTGCGTAAGCAAAGACCTGGATGTGTGACGTTAAGGACAATGTGCCTACAGATCAGTAAAACAAAAGATGCCAATGAGCACAAAGATGATAGAACCCCTTCTTGTTCTTGATTCTAATCTAATAGATCTGTTCTTTTCTTTTCTCACCTTAAACTCTGTCAAAACATTTTAAGTTCGTTGAAACACAGTCAAAGTTTGAAACAAAAGATTTCGCAAAATTGATAGGTTGCATGCTAATCTGGTTTAAAGTCTGACTATTCATAAACCTCACAAAAGATAATTTCAGAAAAACTAGTAGAAAAAACCTTTGGTCATAAGTCTCATTCTTGAAGTTACGGATAAACGAGTGGAAATCATTGGTGGGGTATAATTATTCTAAGGTTGGGTTTTTGTGAGAAATTACATTAAGGTGGTCAAATTTCTAATACAGATTTGATTCCACAAAATTGACCTGACTCAACTTTGCACTCGTCCAAAAGTTTCTAAGTTTATTTTATTTTTATTTTTTTTCAGTTAGAAAAATTTTCGGAATAAAACATGTGTATTCGAAGGTCATTTACTCAATATGTGTACACTATTTCGGGTACACGAAATCGTGTACGCGAAATCAGGCTATATATAGTTCGAGCATCTGAGATTTCGAGTACCATTCACTTTCGAATACGAGTTTCTCTCTCATAAGGCAATCTCGATTTCAGAACTAGATTTCAAAATTCCACTCCGACGATCTTATAGATCACATATAGGCGACCATAGGTATAGATTTTCATCAAGTTTTGACCATGGATTCAAAAGTTATGGCCCAAAAACCATTTTCGTATACAAAGTTGTGTTAACAGATAGATTTTTGGTCAGTTCACCTCCAAAAACTCAAAATCAGAAAGCGATTTTCGAGTATGTTGATCGCCTATGAATTCCGAGCATTTCGAGTATGATTAGGAGTTCTAAGGAGAAAAATTGGGGGAGTTATGAAGGTTTTTGTGTTCTCGAAATTTGAATTTCGAATACAGCCAATTTCGAGTATAACCTATATTTCGAATACAGCCATTTTTTAGTACGACCTATATTTCGAATATAGCCTTTTTCGAATACAAACTATATTGCGAATACACCCATTATTTCGAGAACACCTTAAATTTCGAGAACACTTTAAACTTCGTGAACTCACTTAGAGCCTTAGAATATTTTCTGATTTTTGTAAATTTGTCTAACTCCTTTAACCTGGACCTAGACTTTGACCATTAACTTTTGACTTCTACTATGACTAACTTTATTTGTTTTGTTTTCAGATGGCTGACTTACGATGTGTACAGCGTATATTGGAGATCCATCAGAGAAGCATTCAGAGTTCAAGAGTCTGCTTGACGGACTGATTCTGTCACCACTAAACTATGATATCATGGAGCACCTGAACATCTTTTCCGACTTCATTCAAGGATTCTGGAGTACAGTTGCTGAACACACTGACGCTAATGGAACTGTCAGTATTATTGGGAAGGTTCAAGGCAAACCCATCATTATTACAGAGAAAATTCTAAGGGAGTGCCTACCATTTGGAGACAAAGCAACCGATCCAGTGGAGTTAAATCAAGATAAGGTTAACAAGACCGTTTATCAGATGGGACATGAAGGTGCTTATCCTCCCACTGAGAAGAAGTTGCAGCACCCATACTGGAGATATTTGGCTCATGTCGTCACTCAGTGCCTCTTAGGGAGAAAAGGCGGTTATGATGTCCTTAATCAGACTCGCAGCTCATGTCTTGTAGCTTTGGCCTTAGGAGTTGAATTCAACTTCTCCAAGATGATCTTCTTAGATATGCACGCCAACATTAACGGGAAAAGGGAGGAGATATTTCTAGCTTTTCCTCGCTTTCTGCAGATTGTTATCAACAAAAGGCATCCCAATCTGGTTCCTACTCTTGGCACTCTGGAATCGAGAGAATGAGAGATGACATTTTTGGCTACATGAAGATGAAAAAAAGAGGAAAGAAGCAATACATAGGGGAACACCCACTGATTAAGTTTGGAAGATTTGTGGGTGATGATGTGAATGAAGATGAGCCAAGAACTCCAGTCGCCATTGTAGCCGAGGAACATGATATTCATGCTACCGGCACAAGCACACAGGTCGATGTAGCTGCAAAGAAACTCACTTCTGAATCATCCTCTTCATCCAATGAGGACTTTGTAGCAGAGAAGCCTCCTCTCTCCAGGGCCGAAAGAGAAGAAGCTCAGGATGCTGACTATGCACCCACTCCTGAGTCGTCACCAAAGAGGAAAAGATTGAAGATGATGTCTAGAAGGACTAGTGACCTAAGACTACAGAAGCAGTCTACTGAGTCCTCTTCTTCTACTCCTGCACCGACTCCACCACCTCCACCTACCGTATTGCCCACTTCACAGCCCATTCCACAGTCCCCTCTACATTCACCAACACCTACCCAGCCTAAGTCACCTATACAGCCTAAGCCACCTACACAACCTAAGCCACCCAAACAACCTCAGCACAAACCTCAAACCCAGCCGAAACCAACACAACCACCGAAACCCACAGCTTCTTTCCAAATACCAATCCCTAGATATACCACCACCACCACAGAAACCACCCGTACCACACCATCATCTCCTCCACGTTCCCACACTGACAAAGGGAAGTCACCGATGCAAGTAGATTCATCTTATGAGCCCGAGAAAGTGACAATCAACTTGGAATGGCTTCATGACAGAGTGGTCATGCTTGAACAAGAATCAACAGCCAAGGATGAGGTTATCAAGAAAATGCAAGAAGGGATGATTAAAGTATGTGACCAGATGGAGGTGCATCAAAAATTCATAAAGTTTCTCACGATGGAGAATGAAAAACTGCTACAGGAGCTGAATGACCTTAAGGCAATTAAGCCAACAGAAACTGAAGAAAAGAATGAAGATGATGAGGAGGAACCAGACAATGAAAAGAAAAAAGACAACGATGATGAGAAAAAGGATGATGATAATGATAATGATGATGATGATTAGGGAAATGACAAAGACTCATCAGACAAGAAAGAAAACGAGCCCTCTAATGATGATCATCAAGGGGATGATACTGGAATCCCTCCTCCTCTAGAAGACCTACTGGTGATTATGATGACCTTTTTGGAGATATTTCTGATGACATTCTTTTTGGAGAAAGTCTTCCAGGTGCTAACTCGGGAAATACGAGTCTTGCTGATTTATTTAAGGATCTTCCAGCTGACTTTAAATTTGAAGATTATTTGATCTGATCATTGAATCATTTATTTCTCTTGTTTCTCTTGCTATTGAAATATCTTCAATTTTTATTTCTATACACGTTTTTTTTTCGGGGGTCTACAGCCATTATGTGGCATAGGGGTCATGGACTTGATGAAGAGCTCAGTGTAGCAGGACTAGGAGATTTATTTCCTGATGTCTCTATGGACTCAGTTTTTGATGCGGTTTGTGATCAGGAAAGAGCTGAGTCCTCCTCAGGTGCATCCACCACGAAAGAGCCAGAAAACGTAGTTATCGAAGATGTGACCAAGGATCTCTACGTTGACTTCCTGTATACTCACATGTATATTAACCAGGATGGACAGGAGATTCCTCCTTTAGGGACGGTCATCAATAGCTTGTTCGAAAAACAAAGAGATTGGACTCCGACACCTCCTGAAGTTAAAGCCACTTGGCTAGGAGAGATGAATGTAGAACATCCAGAGAAAACTTTCATTTCTGACGACCGATCGTTGTGTGCCTTACGCAACGATAGGTCAAACGTCTGCTGCTGGCTATACGACAAGGAAAGATATCTCTACCTAGGCAAGCGGATGAACAGAAAAGTGTAATATTACAGGAAGTCGAGATATTTTTGTACCATGCCCAAGTTTGACATTTGAAGCATCAACAATGCTATGTTCTTCAATCCTTCCAAAGACAATCAGGCCTACCTATTTGCCAAGTTCATAAAAGATCAGTGTGTGAAAAGGATTTCCTGTGATGCATACTGCCAAGGGAAGTGATTTTGTTTCGACATGCATTATAGATCCGAAATCGAAGAAGCCATGGGTATACTACAAGTATCCTCCTCCTCACACTGAAGAGGCTAATCCTGTGTCTCCAAGAGCTCTTGATAACTCACTGGCAAACTTCTTATCCTAGTACTTTGATGAGAAAAATCTTGCATCCATCATTCTACAGAATAAGGATGATCTTAATGATGTGGACATGATTTTGGACCCGATGAATCTGCTAAAGTATGGAAAGGAAGACATGATGCGATTGCACAAGTCTCCCATCAAGGTGTATGGCGGATGGGATGAAGAGGCCAAGCCTTTTACACAGATGGTTTCGTATGCCATTGAGTTGAAGCTTTATGCTGGTGTTGGACCTCATTCAGTTACTCTTCCTATTGGTTGACTTCACCAGTCTAGGGGAGTTTGTAAAGCCCAAGACAATGATGAAGACTGATAAAGCCAACCGAAGGAAACCTATTCCAGCTTTTTGTTGATTTCATGTATTTCGTGTACTAGTATAGTTTGGGTACTCAAAATTTTTCTTGTACAACTAGTTCAAGTACCCCTAGACTTAGTATAAATAGACGTATTTTGTACAAGTCTAGGGTTGGATTCCCGAGGAATGCTCTCTAGACGTATTGAGGCATTACTTCGTGTACTCCACTGATTATATCAAAGTTTTGAACTTTCTTCATGTTCTCGTGTTTCTATTTCGGATTCCGCACACTATAGATACATCTGAGGCAGAATGGAGACATAAAGCTCAGTTCTTGATCTGTTTTGGGACTTACAGTTTTCAAATAAAACACTTGTGAAATTACATCGTAGTTTTAAATAAATAATAACTAATAATGTCATAAGTATCTATATACATACATTTACTTGATACACAAAAACTCAATAATAAATTAAATATACATATGTATATACATACTTATATGAACTTGTATAATAAATAAATTCACTTAAATATTATAAATAAAATAAGTTGTATATTATGAATAAATAATTTTGTACATAAATAATTTATATAGAAACACTTGTATTATAATAAATAACAAAGAAAAAATCGTATCATAAGTAATACACAATAACATCACCATACATATATTGTAAATATGTATATTACAAATAAATAACATATATGTATAATACTTGTAACATAAATAAATTTTTGATTGTATACTAGTATAACATAATAATAATAATTATGTATGTATCATAATAAACAACGTACAATAGTCTTTTCTCAATAGATAATAATATTTCTAAATTATTAAATAAAAATTTACATATAAATAATGAATAATACATTGTACATATCTGTATCACCAATAAAACAACCTAATAAACAAAAAAAAAATGTACATAAATAACATAATCAAACAACCTTGTATATAAATAAATATTTTTCAAATAAATTAATATAAGTTAGGAATAAGGATTGTAGTTAGTTAGTAATTTATTGTTATAGATCTGTTGTATATTCCTGCAGAGATGGCTTGAGGCTTCAACGTCTAGGGCCAAGAGGGCCAGGCGCACCGATACAACACAGCAGAAGCCGCGAGTGGGGGACGTTACTCAGTCCCTCTGGTCATCCCGCCACCACATGCACATCCTTCTCTGCCGCATCAACACCGTAGAGCCGATCACACATTCTCCAGTTTTTGGCAGATACCATAGAGTATGCGCGCCTGCAGACGCTTGTCGGATTGGAGACGATGTCAGCACATGGGTACGACCGAGATATTTTGGAGCAGCTGGGTCGAGTGGCTGAGTTCGACGCGATGATGACCCATAGTGGGCTCCCATGTGACGCTGCAGCTGGTTGCAGTCTGATGAGCTCACAGTAGGGTCTTATCGACTTTACAGTACGACACACGTCCCTCTCGTATCTGGAGCTGTGTCGTTTGCATTGGGGGGACATACTCACACCATGAGTGCTCCCAGTTCGCGGTCGCCTTCGGGCTTTACACGCAGCAGCAGGTGGCGGCGGCTGATTTTGAGGACAATCCTCCGAGGCGTTACTCGGGCAGCTAGGCCCGGGTACGTCACTGAAGATGATTTAGTCGTATACTGTAGGACGATGTCCACCCAGCCTCACACCGATCATAGGCTGGCCACCCAGATCCGTGATCCTTTCATTAGATATATCCATAGGATTCAAGCGTGCACCTTGATCCCTTGCCACTGTAGCAAGGACAAGGTCAGCTACTTTGACTTGTTTTGCTTGTACTGCACACAGGGTCGCCACCCGGCGAACCGCGCCACCATTCTTCTTACATCTTTCACGAGGCTTCACCGGGGAGGCCACACAGCGCACATGGATATGAGGCCGTACATCGGCCATTTGGCGCATCCTCTCCGCGTGTTCACCACATACCCTGTGGAGCATGTCACAGTCGGCCCTGAGACGATGTCATATGCGCTGTATGACATGCAGACATCTGGGATGGTGACCTTTGACACACCATCCCGTTGGATGCCTCTGTTAGTGGCTGCTGACATTCCAAAGCAGGCACATGTCGTCACTCCGCTATCGATGCACCGTATCCAGCACCGAGGGGAGCGACCACCCCATGACAACCC
>SZYD01000342.1:0-39593 GCA_009363875.1 Mikania micrantha
AAAAATTTTAATTCATTTTTCACATACAGATAGTTGCTAAATTCTTTCTCCAGAAATATACTCTAAAATAAAGGTCTTGATGATCAACACACCTTGCTAACTGCTAGAAGACGTGGAAAATGTCTATGTTGTAGATATGACTACTGACTCTCAAACATCTTCACCTACATGTTTGATAGCCAAAGCATCATCTTCTGAAACCACTCTCTGGAATAGGAGACTCAGTCACCTTAATCACCAAACTCTTCACAAGCTTTCAACCCTTTCTCTAGTAAGAGGATTGCCTTCTAAAGATTTCATTTTGAAGGTCAATGTGAATCTTGCTTAAAGGGAAAGCAACATAAAACTTCACATAAGTCTATTGAGGAATCCAAAACAACTAACTGTCTTAATCTGCTTCATATGGATCTGTTTGGTCCAGTGAAGGTAGCTAGTTTGGCAAGAAAAAGATATTGTCTAGTTGTTATGGATGATTACTCAAGATTTTGCTGGACCTTGGACCTTCTTCCTTTTCAGCAAAGATGAGACTTCTGATAAAATAATTGCTCTTGTCACTCATCTTGAAAGACAATTCAGTCTTCCTGTTAAAATGATAAGGAGTGACAATGGCACAGAATTCAAAATCAAGTTCTTGATAAATTTTGTATTTCTAAAGGAATCCTTAGACAATATAGTGCTCCTAGAACTCCTGCTCAAAATGGAGTTGTAGAAAGAAAGAACAGGACACTAATTGAAGCTGCAAGAACCATGCTTGCAGACTCAGGATTACCTTTATCATTCTGGGCTGAGGCAGTAAACACTGCTTGTTATGTATTGAACAGAGTTCACATTGTAAAAAGACATAACAAGACTGCCTATGAAGTTCTGTATAAAATAAAGCCTCTCATTTCCTTCTTCAAAGTTTTGGATGTCCGTGTTTTATCCTAAATACAAAAGACTCTTTGTCCAAATTTTGCTGCTAAAGTTGATTCTGGATACTTTGTTGGATACTCTCAGACTTCTAAAGCATATCGAGCTTTCAATCTCAGAACAAAAAATAATTGAGGAATCTATTGATGTAAAATTCAATGAATTAGCATCAACCTCATCCTTTCCTTCTGCACCCGATGATCTTTTTGATCTTGAAAGCTTCTCATTCATCCCTTCCATCCCTTCTTCTTCTCCTTCGACAGAGTCATGTCAAACTTCTAAGATCTATCTTCTATTGAGGAAGATTCTGTTTCAAAGTTCTTCACTTCTTTCCATCTCATCAAATAAATTCTCAGAAGCAAATTCTCAAAACCAAGATGATTACCATCTACTCCTTTATCTCCTGTCTTGGATAATGCATCCATAGATGTTCCTGATCACATTCTAAACTCTCTGAGCCCCATTGAAAACTCATCTTCTTCCGATGCTGCCTCCTCAAATAACTGTTTGGACATCATTCCTTTCAACAAAAATCATCCTCTAGAACAAATCTTATGTGATATAAGTAAAGGAGTTCAAACAAGAAGCCAGATTTCAAACTTTTGCCTTCATGCAGCCTTTCTATCCCAAATTGAGCCGTCTAAATATCAGGAGGCTCTTAAAGACAATAATTGGATAGAGGCAATGCAAGATGAACTGTTGCAGTTCAAAAGGGAAAATGTTTGGACTCTATGTCCCTTGCCTGATGGAAAATATCCCATCGGAACCAGATGGGTATTTAGAAATAAAACAGCTGATAGAGGCATTATAATAAAAAATAAAGCCAGGTTAGTGGTGCAAGGTTATTGTCAAGAGGCCGGTATTGACTATGATGAGACCTTTGCTCCTGTGGCAAGATTGGAAGCCATTAGACTCTTCCTAGCATTTGCCATCTCACATAACATAAAGGTATACCAAATGGACATAAAGAGTGATTTCCTGTATGGAACAATAAAAGAGGAAGTCTATGTTTGTCAACCACCAGGTTTGATGATGTTCATCATCCTGATTGGGTGTACAAACTAGACAAAGCACTTTATGGTCTAAAACAAGCTCCAAGAGCATGGTATGACATTCTATCTCAATTCCTTCTTTCTAATAATTTTTCTCGGGGGACCATTGATAAGACTTTGTTCATAAAAAGGGTAGATAAGGAACTCTTGTTAGTCCAAATTTTTGTTGATGACATCATCTTTGGATCAACAAAACAGTCCATGTGTGAACAATTCTCTAAACTAATGTCTTCTAAGTTTGAAATGAGTGCTTTAAGTGAACTAAAAACATTTTTAGGACTTCAAGTCAAACAAACCCCACACGGGACTTTCATTCATCAATCTAAATATGTAAAAGATCTTTTAAATAAATTTGACATGAATGATTGCAAAATAATTTCTACTCCCATGGCAACAAGTCCTGGCATATGTCCAGATGACAATGGTGAACCTGTAGATCAAACTCTCTACAGGTGCATGATTGGTTCTCTGATGTATCTTACTGCATCAAGGCCAAACATCATGTATGCAACATGTGTCTGTGCAAGATACCAATATGCTCCCAAACAATCTCATCTTTCATTTGTGAAGAGGATACTCAGATATCTCAAAGGTACTCCTGTGCTAGGTATTTGGTATCCTGCTAATCAAATTTGCAAGCTTGTTGGTTTTACAGATAGTGATTATGCTGGTTGCTCGCTCACCAGAAAGTCTACTTCAGGAGGTTGTCAGTTCTTTGCAGGTTGCTTAGTGTCATGGCAAAGCAAGAAGCAAACATCAGTGTCAAATTCAACTGCTGAAGCTGAATACATTGCAGCAGCCCATTGCACTGCCCAAATTCTTTTGTTACAATACCAACTGCTAGATTTTGGAATAACTGAACTAAAAACACCTCTTCTGATAGACAGCGAAGCTGCCAAAAACATAATAAAGAATCCTGTCTATCATTCTAAAACCAAACACATTGAAATAAGGCATCACTTCATTAGAGACTGTTTTGAAAAAGGACTAATAGTTCCAAAACATGTCTCTACAAGTGATCAAATAGCTGACATATTTACCAAGCCCTTAGACTCCTCAACTTTCTCTAAGTTTGTAGCAAAACTGGGCATGATAAATATGAGTTAATAAACATTAAAGGATAGTTTTTATAAATTATCCAGACAATGGAGATTGGATAAACAACTGATAAAGAAATCTTCATTTCTTTCAGTAATTATCTCTATACACAGATAGGATCAGTGGCCATATAATCACTGCTTCATATCTATCTGATGTTTAAACTTTCCATTGTTACATTCCTCTCCTTCCGATGTCGTTTCTTCCGAAAATATCTTCTTCTTCTATTTTCTTCTTCCGAAAACTTTCATAAGTTTATTTAACTTGTGTCTAAAATAAGATTCTTCCGATTCTGAAATAAAAATCTTGAGCTTTGCATTTGATGTGACAGTTGTCAATCTTTCTGATAGACCCGAGTCTCAATACTGACTCTCACGGCTCAAGAAGATTATTACCGCCATTTTTTTTAACCAATAATCTTCTCGGATTACTTTCCTTATTTATCCTCTTCTTCTCCATAATTCTACTTAAACCCTATTTCTCCTCTGGTTTTCAAGAAACCCTTCTTCCTCTTGAAAACTCTAAATAATGCTCATGGTTACGGATGATAAATTGTCAGGCATGTCGCCTGGCACGAAGCACTTATGCTTACCTTGTCGCAAGCTTCATGCTTATGATAATGGCGTAACGGCTTCGGACCAGGCTTCATTCCTCACAAAACTTCGTCTGTACTTTTCGGATGTGAATGAACATGTCTTCTTGACCAAATGTGTAAGTCTCAACCTCTATCTCTTATTCTATCTCAGCTTTATAATTTCATACATAATCATGAACTTTTTAGGTTAACCTGAAAAACTTGATTATGTAGAAGTCAGTCCTTTTGATCTTTACAGCAACTATTTCAAATAACATCTTTTTGATAATCTGGTATATCATCAAAAATGTTCATAGTTCCGGCTATGCTTTCAGTTTGTCTCTTTGATCTTCATAATATTATAACGGACTTGACTAACTGATGTTCAAAATGATGAACATTGATGGATGATACTAAAGAAATACCCATATTTAGTAAACCCACATCCACTCTTCTTCCACACCTAAATCAGGTACTGGCCATAAAATACTTTTCCAAAACCTTCCAAGCCTAATAAACCCAAAAAAATCTGTTCAGGAAGATGAGATCCCTGAACATGATTGTGTTCCCACTGAACACATGGATACATCTGTTTCATCCTCACAGATATATCAAGAATCTCTTCCTGATCATATATCAAAAGCATCCATTTCACATGAAAATTCAATGAATTCTCATCTGAATGGATTAGCCAATAAGACTCCTGGTATGGCAACAGCCAATGAAGTTTTTCTTTTAAACTAAGGCTGGAAATCCCCAGAACCAAGAAAAAGGGGTTTATGACATTTCTGAGATGGACTCAGGTCATAATAAAACTGACTCTCTAGTCAGGGATTCGGATGACATCTATAAAATGATGGACGGAGCAGTTCTTCACACTATGGAATTAACGGATATCTTTAGTCCTGTAATCCAAATCCAACCCCATGCAGGCACCTTCATTTGAAGGTTTTCTAATCTTTTCACCCACCTTCACTACTACTACCCTTCCTCCACTGCCTTTCAAGGAGCATTTCGCCCACTTCTTTCTACCTCTCTTTCTTCCCTGCCTTGTCTCCGGCTGATTAAGCCAAAAAGAGGGAGATAATACATAAACTATTCTCAAAAGGTGGCTAACGCTTAAATAAACAAAAGGAGCCTAGCTCTGATAAACAAAGAAGCCTTTGCTTTACTGAGACTCCATTTGAACCATTCTTATGTTCTTTCCCCACTGAGTCTGATGTTCTAGAAATTGATTGGGATCTAACATTAAGTGGTTTTGGCTTCATCAGTCCAGAGGGAGATTGTTGGAAAATAAGGACTGACGAAGCAAAACCACCTTTCAAATAATCTTTGTAATAAATGTTGCAGGACAATAGCCTCCGAAGACAAGTCTTCAGAAGAACCTTCGGAAGACATAAATAAAAGACAACTGCTTCCGAAGACAAATAAAAGACAACTGCTTCCGAAGACAAATAAAAGAAAAATGCTTTCGAAGACAATACTTCAGAAGTTGCTTCGGAAGACTCTATCTGAAGACAAACCTCAGAAGACACTATCGGAAGAGAACTTTTGCTTCCAAAGAATAAAAGTCATTTACTTCGGAAGACTTCCAAAGACATCTGCCTCGGAAGAAAAACAATATTTCAGAAGACATATGTTTCTTCTGATGAAAGAATAAATGTAACCTTCTTTAGGATAACTGTCTACATTAGATAGTTTCCTATGAAGAACTTCCGAAAGAATATTGTATTAGCATCAGTACAAAAGTCTGAAATAAGATCTTTAAAGATCCTATGTTGACTTTACACTTGTACTATTCTGATGCTACAGTGTCTGTAATAGTGTCATTAGTCTTATCTGTTTGTCTTCTTCTTGTATTTGTCCTGAAACATTAAATGTCGGGGCTATTTATACCCCAACATCTAATGAATAAAATAACACTTTTCTGAATCTTCTTTGTGTTGTCCTACTGTTTTCTCTTTCTTCTAACTTAACAAAACTAAACACTAAAATAACTCAAGAGCAAAATTCCAGAGGGAGCAAAACCTCAAAAGCTTTGTCTAAGCTCTTGATCCTGGTTAAGTTAGTCTCTCCTCAACTCACCGATTTTCAACAAACTATGAACGGTCTAAAGAACTATAAAAGCCTGTATATCAAAAGAAGTCCTAGCTAGACTGATTGATTATAGGTCGCATGTTTGATGAGATTTACAGATCTCCTTTACTACTAAGAACCATGCTTGCTAAACTAGCCTACTCGAGTTGACCAAGGCCCAATCAATAGGTCTTAGATTTTATTAAATGTTTATTTATTTATTTAACTAAGCATTTATTTAATTGTTGCTACAAATGTTATGGTTGATCATGATTATGTGATGAACTTAAGGAATCAATAGAGATTTCTAAATTGCGTATTTACAGGAACGAAGAACTAAAGAACTAATGTGTAAATAGTGGGGGTAAAATGCTTAATTATCATTAACAACAATGTCATATGTGGTTTAGTATGTGGTGGATAAGCATACCGATCTGGATATTACATGTGATGTTAATGAGATTAAGGTTGTTACCCGAGAGTTTAACAAATGTTTTTTGTACATGCTTAGAACTATGATAGAATGGAAGTGAATGCTTGGTAAAAATGCGTAATTATCATTAACAACAATGTCATATGTAGTTTAGTATGTGATGGGATGGCGTCTGGGCGGGTTGTAGGCTCGACCCTTTCGTATGCCCTGTATATAAGCTTACTGAACTGGATATTACAGGTGATGTTAATGAGGTTAGGGTTTTTACCGAAAAAGGGTTTGCAAAGCTATTTTCCAAATACTAAACTATATGAACTCACCAACCATGTGTTGACTTGATTTTTTTGCATGACTTCTCAGGTGACGAACAGGTCAATTAAGAAGTTATTGCTTTTGGGCTAGGATACCAGTTAGAGGACCTAGCATTTTGGACCTGCATATTTTTGGAACATCATTTACAGATTATTTTGTATATCTTATGCAGATACAAGATAGAAAATTTATGATGTTGATAGTAGATTTAGATTGTTAAATTATGAGCAGAACTGATGTAATTTAACTTTGTAATTCTATTTTCATTTAGCATTTTTCTCCTTATATATCATGTGCAATGTAAACAATCTGATCATCATGATTATCACTCACGATATCGCGCCCCGAGAACTTTCCGCCCGACGGGACACATGATCCGGCCCGCCGGCTCAGGGTGTGACAGATTGGTATCAGAGCCATGGTTATAGAGAAACATAGGTCATTTACTTAAATGGTTTGGCCTAGACTATAACCTAGGGACCCTTCATGTAGAGAACATAGATTTTATATACTTGCATTGTGTCTTCTGCATTCGATCACTGCACTAACCAATATACTTTTGGTTATGATCAGAATGCCGCCGAGAAGACCTCCTTTTATTGTACCACCACCACAGAGTTCAGCTCCACACTCGTCAACACCATCACCACCAGATTCACCGCCGCCGCCTCCTCCTCCTCCATTCATTCCTCCTCCAAACCGGAATGCCACTCCAGCACTAGATCCTACTATTGTTGCCTTGGCAACACTACTGAGCAGCCAGCTGACAAATCAGCTGAAGGAGGTGATACCGGATATGCTAAACCGCATTTGGAACAACAACAACAACTCTGGTAAATCATCAGGAGAAGCCAGCGGGAATACTGGCGGTGCATCCTATTACTCCTACAAATCATTTGTGGGTTGCAAACCGCCTATTTTTAGTGGAACTAATGGAGCCGTTGGATCAATCCAATGGATAGAAAAGATAGAGACTACTCTGGATATTAGTAGCTGTCCAAAGCATCACAAAGTTCGCTATTCTGCTGGATCTTTCAACAAGCAAGCTTTGACTTGGTGGAACTCACAGATCCAAGCTAGAGGCAGGGAAGAAGCTATCGCGATGCCATTGGAAGAGTTTAAGACATTACCGAGGACTGATTTTTTCCCTAAGAACGAGCTACAGAAACTGGAGGTCGAATTGTCTAACCACGTGATGAGAGGGACAGACCACATGGGTTATACTACTCATTATCATGAGTTGGTTGCATTGGTGCCAGACATGGTACCAACTTTGGAGAAACGGATTGACAGGTACGTATGTGGACTACCTGCTTACAAACAAAGTTTAGTGGTTGCTGCAAATCCTGTCACACTGGAGTCAGCTGTTAGTCTATCAGGGAAACTTACTGACCTGATGGTGGCCTCTGGAACGTTGAAAAAAGAGGCCGACTCTGGCAACCACAAGGAAGATTCGTCAAAGAAACCCCACCATCACCCGAAGAGGAAACAGAAGGTCATCAAGAACTATATGATGGCCACCCCTCTCCGACAAGGAGCAGCTGCACCCCAGAACCCCAACAAAAGACCATACACTGGTGCATACCCATTGTGTGCCAAGTGTCAATACCATCATGATGCTAACACTACCTGCAAGCAATGTATGTGATGTGGACGAAAGGGCCATTGGGTCCAACACTACCGGATGACACCTAAGCAAGCCGTCAATAATGTTGCTTTAGCTCTCCTTCCACCCAATAACCAGAACAACGGTGGATGCTACAGCTGTGGTGAAGTTGGCCACTTTGCAAACAACTGCCCGAAGAAAACACAACAGGCAGTCCAAGCACCCCGTGGAAGAGCTTTTGTTATAGGAGCTCCAGCTGCACGCCAAGACACGAACGTGGTCACTGGTACATTTCTTTTACATGACTTTTATGCATCTGTTCTATTTGACACTGGTGCGGATCAGAGTTTTATGTCTACCGATTTTGCACGCCAACTAGATTCTATAGAGGAACAATTAGATTCCCCTTACATCATAGAAGTAGCTAACGGGAAACAGGTCACAGTTGGTACAGTATACAGGAACTGCCCATTGACACTTAATGGTCATACATTCACCATCTATTTGATACCGATGGAGTTGGGTAGTTTCGATATCATTGTGGGAATGGATTCGCTATCTCTCAATCGAGTAGAGGTCATCTTTTCTGAAAAGCTGCTTCGAATTCCAGTGACGAATGATCGTGTATTGGAAGTCAGAGGGGATCAAGAAAAACGAGGTGTCAAATCATCTCTTGCATAAAGGCACGTAAGTGTTTACAGAAGCAGTGTGTAGCTTTCTTCGCTCATGTGGTGGAGAAAGAGAAAGACAAGAAAAGGATTCAAGACGTGCCGGTAGTGAAAGAGTATCCGGAAGTATTTCCTGAAGACCTACCAGGTTTTCCACCTGCGCGACCAGTAGAGTTTCGTATTGATTTAATTCCTGGAGCAACTCCTGTTGCTAAATCTCCTTACAGGTTAGCACCTTCAGAGATGCAGGAATTGTCAAACCAGTTACAGGTGCTACTTGATAAAGGTTTCATCAGACCGAGCTACTCACCTTGGGGAGCTCTATTTTTTTTTCGTGAAGAAGAAAGATAGATCCTTTCGAATGTGCATAGACTATCGAGAGCTGAACAAGTTGACTATCAAGAATCGGTATCCATTACCGAGGATTGATGATTTGTTTGACCAGCTACAAGGAGCATAGTATTTCTCAACGATTGATTTACGTTCAGGATATCATCAACTCAGAGTGCAAGACGAAGACATACCGAAGACGGCGTTCCGAACCAGATATGGGCATTACGAGTTTATGGTGATGCCTTTCGGATTGACGAATGCACCGGCGGTTTTCATGGATCTCATGAACCGAGTGTGCAAGCCGTACCTAGATCAGTTTGTTATTGTCTTTATTGATGACATACTAATTTATTCCAGGAGCATGGTAGAGCACGAGCAACATCTCAGAAAGATCTTGGAGCTGTTGAAAGAAGAGAAACTGTATGCCAAATTCTCTAAGTGTGAATTTTGGCTAAGAGAAGTTCAATTCCTGGGTCATGTAGTCAACAGCGAGGGAATACACGTAGATCCTGCCAATATCGAAGCGATAAAGAACTGGGATACTCTGAAGAAACCGACGGAGATACGGTCCTTTCTGGGATTGGCAGGGTATTACAGAAGGTTTATCTCAAACTTCTCTAAGATAGCCTTGCCTCTTACCAAGCTAACTCAGAAAAGTGAACCGTTTGTTTGTGAGCAGAAACAAGAAGACGCTTTCCAGACATTGAAACAAAAATTATGTGATGCTCCAATCTTATCACTCCCAGAAGGTTGTGATGACTTTGTTGTATATTGTGACGCCTCCCATCAGGGACTTGGTTGTGTAGTAATGCAACGAGAAAAATTTATCGCCTATGCATCAAGACAGTTAAAGATTCATGAGAAGAGCTACACTACTCATTGTCACACCCCGAGCCGGCGGGCTGGATCGACTTTCCCGTAGGGCGGAAGGTTCCCGGGGAGCGATATCGGTGTGATAATCGAAATGATCAAATTGTTTGTATAGCACATGATATAAACATGAGAAATGCTAAAATGACATCAATACAGAATTAGAAAGTTAAAGTACATAGTCATGTCCATAATTTAACCAAGTAATTCTACCAAAAGAATCATTGTGGTTTCTATCTTGTAACTGTAAAAGATATAGAAAAGATGATTCACTGTTTTGTCATTCAAAATATGTCAACACAAAATAAAGCTAGGTCTTCTAAAAGTCCACTAGCTTAGTCCTTGAATGTAGGGAACTACACCCGTTCGTCACCTGAGAAAACATGCATTTAAACAAAGTCAACACTAGGTTGGTGAGTTCATAAGTTTGATAATTGAAACCTGAAATTGTTCACATCACAATCACAATAGCACAAATGTTACTTGTAGTTTGTTTGATTCACCCATTCACACAATGGCCTCTCCATAGTTATATTTGCAAGTAGTATTTCATCCTAGCAGTTACTCTTATATATTGGGCATATGTAAGGTAACAAGCCCTAGCCAACATCCCACCACATAACTACTAGAACTCCACACCACTTACAATACAACTATAGATATCCATTTCCAATTCACCTGTTCATCCCGTTTGTAATGCACCTGTTGTATCATGTGTAGAATAATATAAAAATAAGGATTCAATTATCAACCCGAAGTATTGATAAACCCTTTGTGCATTAAGGAGGTTAGATTAATTTAATCTACTCCTTGTTATTATTCTATTTCTTGTGGGGTTAACTGTTAATCACTATTAAATAATAAGAGTGTTAGTTAACCAATTGATATATGTTTTCAACTTGGAGTGCATAGAGCCAAAAAGGAATCCATTGCAATCCTCACGTAATCAGATTACAGCGCATCTAATTTACTTCTACCACTTTGTATTACCATAGACCTCATCGAACTGTTACTAGCAATATGACATGAGAAAATAAATTCCTCTGTCTACTAATCAACAAGAAACGATGGATTAATTACAATTTCACTGCAGATTAATATCACCATGTGTCGCTTTCCAGACCCTGACTTGAGTAGCCCTGTCACCGGTCATACGTTACCGGCCAATGAATCAATACGATCAACATACTAGCCCTATAAGCTAGAGGTTTGTCAAACCTATGGTACCACTATGCTATTGTCGGTTTAGTCACGTCAAATTAACTGGTCAGTGATTTATGAAAGGGACTTACAATGATCAACTTGAGTTCATGGCACATGATTGAAATGATATGATGCAGACAGTTCAATAGTAATCAATTGTATTGTGTTCATCAATGTTGTTTGTTCTCAATGTTGTATGTTCTCGTTGTTGTTAACAAAGTTGAATAAGAACTTGTCTTATTACCTTATGTTAATTGTTTTGTGAATGATGCTGTTATCATGAAGTTACATTATCATGATTATCATTCTTTGTTGTTCCATATAGTCACCATGTTGTCACTAAGCTGTGGTAAGAAGTAGTCTCACTACACTTAGTCAACTCAGGTGGTGGATAATTCTTGTACCATGTTATCTTGTAATATGTGTTGAGTTGTAAGCTAAGTGTTATAAGAACTTGTCTTATTACACTTACTTAACTCTAGTGTTGAATGTTATTATGAGGATATATTATCTTCATATCATTCAAGTGTTTCTTGTTGTTGTCATCATGTTCACCTGTGATTATATCTATGTTTGTTCTTGTAAGAATAGCTAAGTGTTGTAAGATATAATTTTGCAACTATGTTATTCTATTGTGTTGATGAGTTATGAGATTATATTATCATATTCATCTTAATTGTTCCTGTCATATCATGATCATGCAAGCATGCATACAATGATAAATGATAATAAGTCAAGCAATATTATCTAATCAAAGTATAAGCATTATGTTAAACTGAAACTTTTAAATAAATAAAAGTAAGCATGTTTCTCAGCGCCGAGAGTTTAAAATCAGTTAATATTAGAAAAGGGGCATATGAACTCACCTTGTTATTGAAGTGGTTGACTTAGCTTAAATAAGAAATGCACTCGGTCTTGATTGTACTTAAGGTTGTTTTCACGATCCTGTATTGATTTCACGTTGTATGTAACTTATGAGTATTAATTGTAATTGCTTTATGTGCGTGTATGTGTTAGCCCTAACATGGTTATCACCTTTTAGTCTTGGTCTTGGTCTTCGTTATTCGGCCCTGGTTTACTTGTTATAGCTTAGGCTAACACTTAACCCCCTTTAAAATAAGTTTAGCACGTAATGTTATTGATTTCCTTTTTCACCTGCCTTAACCAAAATGAATTAAGTGAGTTGACCTCCAAGGTAATTCTAAGAGTCAACTTAGTCTTTCCGAGTTAAGAATTTGAAATCCTTAATCTCTTTTAAAAGACTTGAATGATAATTGCCTAAAAATCTAATCTCTTTTGTATATAATTAATTTACACTTGAAATGATAGTTTTCTAGGTTTTTAACAATTTATTTAACACTTGTCACCACCTTTGTACTAATTTTATCATCCACCCCATATATGTTAGCCCTTGTAATATCATTTCATGTGTTTATCCCAAGTTAAATCATATGGGCCAAATAAATTGAGTGGGCCGAATTGCACAAGGGTTTGGGCCTACTAAACCAACATGGGCCAAATCTAGCATTTATGGGCTAGGCCAATTGGGGGTTGACTTGGGCCCATACAAAATGGCTGAATAAACTTTGAGTCTTGGCCGAATGTGTTGAGGGTGGCTGATCAATCGTCTTGTGCTTTGTTTCAGCGAACCTACGGATTAGTCAAGCTAAAGGTTCATGTCACACCCCGATCCGGCGGGGTAGGATCGGATTCCCCGTCGGGCGGAAGGTTCCCGGGGCGCGATATCGTGAGTGATAATCAAAATGATCAGATTGTTACATAGCACATGATGCATAAATGAGAAACTTGCTAAAATAAAATAGAATTACAAAGTTAAATTACATTAGTTAACTTTATAATTTAACAATGCAAATCTACTATCACATCATATTCTTCTATCTTGTATCTGCACAAGATATACAAAATAAACTGTATAATGATGCTTCAAAATATGCAGGTCCAAAAAGCTAGGTCCTCTATCAGATAACCTAGTCCAAAGAAATAACTCTTCAGTTGACCTGTTCGTCACCTGAGAAGTCATGCAAAAATAAAGTCAACACATGGTTGGTGAGTTCATTAAGTTTTATAAAATGAGTTTGAATAACCTTAACGACAACCTTAACATCACCATTAACCACCTATACCATCCAGCTTAGTATGCTTATATATAGGGCATATGTAGGGTCGAACTTACCGCCCGCCCAGCCACCGTCCCACCACATACCAAACCACATGATATATTGTTCCTGGTGATAATTAAGCATTTCATTTCACTACTTTGATTCCATGACATATGATTTATAGCATTTGATTACCCTGAAAATGTTTACCTTGATCCCCCGAAGTGACAACCTTAACCTCATCAACAACCACCTATGCTATCCATTCAAGTATGCTTATATATAGGGCATATGTAGGGGACAAGCCCCAGCCACCGTCCCACCACATACCGGACTGCTTAAGATATTGTTGTTAATGATAATTAAGCGTTTCACTCCATTCACCTCTGATTTAGATTCTGATTTCCACAAGTTGATTTACCTTTGATTCTCTTGAGTTTATCATAGTTATATGATTTCCCAAAAATAATTATAGAAATATAATGTTAAATGTATAATTAAATAAATAAATAAACATTAAATACAACTAATACATGATGATTGGGCCTTATTTGACTCAATCAATTAGACTTAGTTGTTGGTGGTAGTCCAAGTTATACCCTCTCACACGTGACCCATATCAGGCATAACTCACAAGGAGTATACCTGAGTGTGTCGGGATTTTAATGATGCTCATATCAGCTTGACCCAATGGTCTACTGTACATGCCGGGACTTTACGGATATCCTTTGATTTTTGATCTCTTTGATTCTCTTGATTTTGATTTCATTTGATAGTTCACGTTATTGCCCATATAGCTTGACTACAAGAGTCTACTATTTATGCCGGGACTTTATGTGTGTTACATGTGGTCTTGATTTCTATACAACTGACATCCACCTTAACTCAAGTATTAATGATTTCACTAGATCTTAATGATTTCATTATTTCAATGATTCACACACATTTATGAATTTGGATTCCTTGAGTCTCCTGATTTGATCTTTAGAATTCCCATGATTCCACATTAATAATTGATTCTTGATTAGAATCCTTTGTCTTTAGATCACACACTGAATTAGGTTTCTTTGAACATGATCTTTAGTTTCTTTGATTTCACTTTGAATTTTGGTTCTTGAATTTGAGCTTGATGGACTAAGGGTTTGTTTAGAGTTTAGAGTTAAAGTATTACTCATAAGAGTAATTTAATTAACTTGATAATTTGATCTACATAGTAATTACCTAGACAGGAGTCTAGGAGTATCAACAAGCATAAAGATATAACATATAATGAATAAAAGTATTTAAGTAAACAATTTAAATAAATCAGTTTACGCATGCCTCTCAGCCCCGCGTCTTAAAACAAAAATGTTTAGAAAAGGGGCAATGAACTCACTTGTGTTGCTATGTAACTGATCTGTCACAAAATGCGCGCTCTTGTTGTAGCTTAGGTTTCTTCAGTTCCTGAGTTGTTTTATAAGAGTTTGAATACGATAAGTATACGTATAGATCATTGTATCCAGGGTTGGGTCTTGGTGTGTGTAACTATGTGTCCTAATTTACTAAGTGCTTCTGTGACTTAGCCTAACTAATTCAGCCTAAATACCCATCTATAACCCAATCCCATACTTAGTTATAGTAATTTACTTCTAGAATTTTCACGAAATTTGGGTAGAGTTTCCTTTGTTTTCTGTCCAAATCCAGACAATTATATTGTCCATTTACAACCAAATCCCAATCAATTATAATAAACTAACTTTAAAAGAAATCAATGACATTTATAAAATATAACAATTAGCTATTTTTATAAACAATACAAGTTAAGCATGTTAGAACTTGAATTAACCAGATTTACATCAATCCCAAGTCCTTTGATAGTTCTTTGTTCATCCATGTATATAACTTAGCTTAGAATGTTTCAATTGAAAAATCCAATTTAATTATACAACCATATGAAAATTTCTAAGTGTTAGATGTAAATATGGGAATTAACACTAACACTGTATGCAATATCATCCACTAATGCATGTTCCTTAATTCGTTCTAAGCTTTGAGTACTCGTATACTCATTTCCTTTTTCTTATAATTAAATTCAACAGTTCTAGGTCCAGAATTTCCCAAACTAGCCAACACTTAGGTTCAACAGACATGAAGGCAGCGAACCTATTGATATTCAGGGTAGGTTCGGCGAACCCTTAGTAATTAGGTTCGGCGAACCTTTAATGATGAGGTTCGGCGAACCTTTAGGGTTCGTTGTTATTAGGTTCGTGGTCAAAGGTTCGTTCATCCTAGGTTCGTCGCACTTAGGTTCGTTCATCTAGGGGTTCGGCTGATCAAGGTTCGCATGGCCTATGATTCGGCCAGACAGGTTCGTGAGTCCTAGGGTTCGCCACCCTAGGTTCGGCTGAAATATAGTTGAGGGTTCGTGTAGAGGATGACAGGTTCGGCTCTGGCCTCTGGTCAGAGTAGACAGGTTCGGCTGACAGGGTACAGGTTCGGCTACCTGTACCAAGGTTCGGCCGATCGTTTTTGGTCACGAACCTGTTCCATCTTTCTCATTTTCGATCCAAACTTGTTACAGATCAGTTCCTACAACTTTCTAATCATTCATATGTGTTTATCTAAGTGTTTCTAAGTGTTCAATGTGATTAAAATTACAAGAATCTACAAGGTTCGTCATACACATTTAAAACCGAAATAAAATGAAGATTTACCTCAAAATCGACGGATAAAAGCTTGATTTCTTTGTACTTCCTTGATCTACACAACGAGGGGAACGTTTTGACACCTAGAACACTTGAATCCAACGATAAACGAGCTTAAATTCTTAGAGAGAAGTTGGAGATTTTAGAGAGACTAGAGAGAGAGAACGAATTTAGAGAGAGAGTGAGGTTGGTGAGTGGGGTTATGGCATTAAATTGCCATAATAAATGCTTCACCACTTCCGGTTGGTCGGTCTCGTTCGGTTTCGCGTAAAATGCCGGTTTGCTTGATTTTTCGTCGCGAACGACACGGTTTATAAATAGAATTTATAAAATTTATTTTAAGTTGTGATTCCTAATAAATTAACTAATTTAATTTATTTATTTTAAAAGTTTATTAATTTAACTTGTTTAAATCGAATCGGACAGTCATCGCGCGTATTCGTCCGAATCGTCACCCGTACGAACACTACGATAACTACATTATTCAATATTGTTTTCTAATTATTGGATACTATTCAAAACGTTAAACCTTCAGATCTATTCGTACAGATCGTCACCTATACAAATAATCCGTCAATTTAGCATTCACGTAACGATATCTGTGTTGTTTTGTTCTGTAAAGCCTCATACACGTTTATACATAATAAAATCCTAACAATTAATCACATGATGGTTCTGTGTTGTCAGACAATTATCTGGCGGATAAACCATGTTTTCTGAGTTTTGTTTCTCTGAAATGACTATGAATTCACTGTTTGATTCATGTAATGATAATGATACACGCTATGAATATGAAATGCACTGAAATACTATAGAGTTTGTACCTGTTTACTGTTCATGGTACTTTTGCGATCACTGTTCCGGTACGATTCCGGCATTGATGTTACAGTCTCCCCTTGTTTGAGAAATTTCGTCCCGAAATTTAAGAGTTGTTATCGGGTATTGCTTCCTCTTCAAACAGTTGGGGATACCTTGACTTCATGTGATCTTCATGTTCCCAAGTAAACTCGGGCCCGCGCCTTGAATTCCATCGAACCTTTACAATTGGAATACGGCTTTGTCTCATTTGTTTAACCTTACGATCCATAATCTCCAAAGGTTCTTCGATAAAGTGTAACTGTTCATCGACTTGAATTTCTTCAATTGGAATGACGAGTGATTCGTCAGCAATGCATTTCTTTAAGTTTGAGACGTGAAACACGTCATGTACACCACTGAGTTCATCTGGTAATCTCAGTCGATACGCAACAGGACCAATACGTTCGATGATCTTGAACGGTCCCACGTACCGTGGTGCTAACTTGCCTTTATTCCCAAAACGAATTACGCCCTTCCATGGGGATACCTTCAACATAACACGGTCTCCCACTTGAAATTCCAACGGCTTGCGCCGTTTGTCGGCATAGCTTTTCTGTCTGCTCCTTGTTGCTTCTAGTCTCCTTTGAATCTGGGCGATCTTGTCAGTGGTTTCCTGAATAAGCTCTGGCCCAGTTATGCGGTTATCTCCCACTTCAGCCCAACAGATCGGTGATCGACATTTTCGACCATATAAAGCCTCGAACGGTGCACATCGGATACTGTTGTGATAACTGTTATTGTAGGAGAACTCAATCAGTGGCAAGTGGGAATCCCAATTTCCACCGAAATCCAACACAAAGGTTCTTAACATGTCCTCCAGGATCTAAATTGTACGTTCGCTTTGACCGTTCGTTTGTGGATGGTAAGCTGTACTCAGATTCAACTGTGTCCCTAGAGATTTCTGTAGTGATTGCCAGAACTTTGAAGTGAATCTGCTGTCTCTATCAGAAATAATAGACAATGGCACACCGTGGCGTACCACTATCTCGTTGATGTACAATCTTGCCAGTTTATCCATCGTGAAGGTCTCACGCATCGGCAAGAAGTGAGCAGATTTGGTTAAACGATCAATGATCACCCAAATGGTATCGTGACCACTGCAAGTGCGGGGTAGCTTGGTAATGAAATCCATAGCTATTTGTTCCCACTTCCAGAGCGGAATCTCAGGCTGTTCCAGTAGACCAGATGGTCTCTGGTGTTCCACCTTTACCTTCGCACACGTTAGACATCGACCGACGTACTCGGCTATGTCTTTCTTCATTCCCGGCCACCAATAAAATCCACGCAAGTCTTGGTACATCTTATCAGAGCCAGGGTGAACAGAGTATTTAGTCTTGTGTGCTTCATCGAAGATAAGTCTTCTCAATTTGTCTACCGCCGGGATCCATATACGATCCTGGTAGTAGATCATTCCATCAGGCTTAGTCTCAAGGTGTTTCTCTGCTCCATAGTCAAGTTCTTTCTTCAAGTTTCCTCGATCAACTGATTCTTGTTGTGGCTGAATGATCTTGTCTCGTAAACTCATCAGCACAGTCATTCCCATTGCTCTGACGCACAAGGGTTTGACCCGTTCCTTCCGGCTCAAGGCGTCAGCTACAACGTTCGCCTTTCCCGGATGGTACTTGATCACGCAATCGTAATCATTTAGAAGTTCAACTCAACGACGCTGTCGCATGTTGAGTTCCTTCTGATCAAAAATGAGCTGCAGACTTTTGTGATACGTGAATATGGTACACTTGGTGCCATATAAGTAATGTCTCCAAATCATCAACTCGAAGATCACAGCTCCCAGTTCAAGATCATGAGTAGTGTAGTTCTTCTCATGCCCTTTTAACTGTCTTGATGCATAGGCTATAACTTTGTCCCGTTGCATTAGTACGCAACCAAGTCCCTGATGGGAAGCATCACAGTATACAACAAAGTCATCATAGCCTTCTGGGAGAGATAGAATTGGAGCATTACATAATTTCTGTTTCAAGGTCGGGAAAGCATCTACTTGTTTCTGCTCCCAGACGAACGGCTCACTTTTCTGAGTTAGTTTGGTGAGTGGCAAGGCTATCTTAGAAAAGTTTGAAATAAACCTTCTGTAATAACCTGCCAATCCCAGAAAAGACCGTATCTCCGTCGGTGTCTTCGGAGTATCCCAGTTCTTTATCGCCTCGATCTTCGCAGGATCAACGTGTATTCCCTCGCTGTTGACCACATGACCCAAAAATTGAACTTCTCTTAGCCAAAATTCACATTTAGAGAATTTAGCATAGAGTTGTTCTTTCTTCAACAGCTCCAAGATCTTTCTGAGGTGTTGTTCATGATCTGCTTTGCTCTTCGAATAAATCAGTATGTCATCAATAAAGACGATAACAAACTAATCTAGATACCGCTTGCACACTCGGTTCATGAGATCCATGAAAATCGCTGGTGCATTTGTCAATCCGAAAGGCATCACCATGAATTCGTAATGCCCGTATCTGGTTCGGAAGGCCGTTTTCGGTATGTCTTCGTCTTGAACTCTAAGCTGATGATATCCAGACCGCAAGTCAATCTTTGAGAAGTATTGAGCTCCTTGCAGTTGGTCAAACAAATCATCAATCCTCGGTAATGGATACTGATTCTTGATGGTTAGTTTGTTCAGCTCCCTGTAATCTATGCACATTCTGAACGATCCGTCTTTCTTCTTCACGAACAACACCGGAGCTCCCCAAGGTGAGTAGCTCGGTCTGATGAAACCTTTATCAAGTAGCTCCTGTAACTGATTAGACAATTCCTGCATCTCTGAAGGTGCTAACCTGTAAGGAGATTTAGCAACAGGAGTTGCTCCAGGACCTAAGTCAATACGAAACTCTACCGGTTGTGCATGAGGCAAAGTAGATAGATCTTCAGGAAATACTTCAGGATATTCTTTCACTACAGGTACGTCTTGTATTTTTTTCTTGTCTTTCTCCTTTTCGACCACATGAGCCAGAAACGCCACACACTGCTTCTGTAGACACTTACGCGCCTTTATGCAAGAGATGATTTTGACACTGCGTTTTGCTTGATCCCCTTTTACTTCCAATACGCGATCATTCGGCAATGGAATACGAAGCAACTTTTCCGAACAGACGACTTCCACTCGATTAACAGAAAGCCAATCCATTCCAACAATGATATCGAAACTACCCAACTCCATCGGTATCAAATAAATGGTGAATGTATGTCCATTAAGTATCAATGGGCAAATTCTATAGACTGTACTAACTGTAATCTGTTTTCCGTTAGCTACTTCTATGATGTAAGGGGAATCTAACAGTTCCTCTATAGAATCTAGTTGGCATGCAAAATCGGTAGAGATAAAACTCTGATCTGCACCAGTATCAAATAGAACAGATGCATAAAAGTCATGTAAGAGAAATGTACCAGTGACCACATTCGGGTCTTGGCATGCAGTTGGTGCTCCGATGGCAAAGGCTCGTCCACGTGGTGCTTGAACTGCCTGTTGAGTCTTCTTAGGGCAATTCTTTGCAAAGTGGCCTTGTTCGCCACAGCTGAAGCATCCACCGTTGTTCTGATTGGCTGGTGGAGGGAGAGCTAGAGCAGCATTGTTGACTGCTGGATTTGGTGTTAGTCTGCACTGTTGGACCCAGTGCCCTTTTCTTCCACAACCCGTGCATTGACGGCACTGGTTGTTTGCAGCATGGTGGTACTGGCACTTAGTACACAAAGGATGTGGGCTAGTTTACTGTTTCTTGGGCACATTTTGTTGTGCCACGGCTACTTGATTGAGGGGAGTAGCCACTGTATAGTTCTTGATGAGTTTCTGCTTCTTCTTCTGGTGATGATGATGATGCGGTTTCTTCAAAGACTCTTCCTTGCGTTTGCCGGTGTCAGCCTCTTTCTTTAAAACTCTAGAGGCTACCATCAGATCAGTGAGTTTCCCAGATAAATTCACTGCAGACTCTACAGTAACAGGGTTTGCTGCAACAACTAAACCCTGAATGCAGGCGGGGAGTCCACCCACATATCTATCAATACTCCTCTCCAAATTTGGTACCATGTCTGGCACCAAAGCAACTAAATCATGGTAACGAGTAGTATATCCCATGTGATCAGCCCCCTTCATCACATGGTTTGACAACTCAACCTCCACCTTCTGCAGTTCGTTCTTGGGGCAGAACTCGGTTCTCAGTAAAGCCTTGAAGTCTTCCCAGGTCATTGACATAGCTTCTTCCAGACCTCTTGCATTTATTTGACCATTCCACCAAGTCAAGGCACGTTTGTTGAAAGTTCCAGCAGAATAACGAACCTTGTGGTGCTCTGGACAGCTGCAAAGGTCCAGAGTGGTCTCGATCTTTACAATCCATTGGATTAATCCAACGGCTCCTTCAGTACCGCTAAAGCTTGGCGGCTTGCAACCCACAAATGACTTGTAGGAGTAATGTGATGAGCTACCTGTATTCCCATTGGCTTCCCCTGATGAGTTACCAGTGTTGTTGATTTCGTTGCGGAGACGGAGGAACATCTCCGGTATCGCTTCCTTCATCTGACTAGTCATCAGACTGCTCAGTAGAGTCACCAATGCGATAGTGGCAGGATCCAGCATTTGTGTTGTGCTCGAGCCTGGTGGTATGTTGAGTGTAGGAGGAGGAACAAATGGAGGAGGAGGAGGTGGTGGTGGTGAATCAGGTGGTGAAGGAATAGATGAATGTGGTGCCAAGTCTTGTGGTGGTGGAGGTAACGAGGGAATCTGTCTTCTCGGCGGCATTCTGATCATAACCAATAAAGCTATCGGTTAGTTCAATGATCGAATACAGAAGACAATTATGCAAGTAAGCCTTATGTCCTATGTTCTCTACATGCAGGGTCCCTAGGTTATAGTCTAGGCCAAACCGTTTAGTTAAGTGACCTATATTTCTCTATAACCATGGCTCTGATACCAATCTGTCACACCCCGAGCCGGCGGGGTAGGATCGGATTCCCCGTCGGGCGGAAGGTTGCCGAGGCGCGATATCGTGAGTGATAATCAAAATGATCAGATTGTTACATAGTACATGATACATAAATGAGAAACTTGCTAAAATAAAATAGAATTACAAAGTTATATTACATCAGTTAAGTTTATAATTTAACAATGTAAATGTACTATCACATCATATTCTTCTATCTTGTATCTGCACAAGATATACAAAATAAACTGTATAATGATGCTTCAAAATATGCAGGTCCAAAATGCTAGGTCCTCTATCAGATAACCTAGTCCAAAGAAATAACTCTTCAGTTGACCTGTTCGTCACCTGAGAAGTCATGCAAAAATAAAGTCAACACATGGTTGGTGAGTTCATTAAGTTTTATAAAATGAGTTTGAATAACCTTAATGACAACCTTAACCTCACCATTAACCACCTATACCATCCAGCTTAGTATGCTTATATATAGGGCATATGTAGGGTCGAACTTACCGCCCGCCCAGCCACCGTCCCACCACATACCAAACCACATGATATATTGTTGCTGGTGATAATTAAGCATTTCATTTCACTACTTTGATTCCATGACATATGATTGGATAGCATACAGTCCAATTTAATTATACAACCATATGAAATTTTCTAAGTGTTAGATGTAAATATGGGAATTAACACTAACACTGTATGCAATATCATCCACTAATGCATGTTCCTTAATTCGTTCTAAGCTTTGAGTACTCGTATATTCATTTCCTTTTTCTTATAATTAAATTCAACAGTTCTAGGTCCAGAATTTCCAAAACTAGCTAACACTTAGGTTCAACAGCCATGAAGGCAGCGAACCTATTGATATTCAGGGTAGGTTCGGCGAACCCTTAGTAATTAGGTTCGGCGAACCTTTAAGGATGAGGTTCGGTGAACCTTTAGGGTTCGTTGTTATTAGGTTCGTGGTCAAAGGTTCGTTCATCCTAGGTTCGTCGCACTTAGGTTCGTTCATCTACGGGTTCGGCTGATCAAGGTTCGCATGGCCTATGATTCTGCCAGACAGGTTCGTGAGTCCTAGGGTTCGCCACCCTAGGTTCGGCTGAAATATGGTTGCAGGTTCGTGTAGAGGATGACAGGTTCGGCTCTGGCCTCTGGTCAGAGTAGACATGTTCGGCTGACAGGGTACAGGTTCGGCTACCTGTACCAAGGTTCGGCCGATCGTTTTTGGTCACGAACCTGTTCCATCTTTCTCATTTTCGATCCAAACCTGTTACTGATCAGTTCCTACAACTTTCTAATCATTCATATGTGTTTATCTAAGTGTTTCTAAGTGTTCAATATGATTAAAATTACAAGAATCTACAAGGTTCGTGATACACATTTAAAACCGAAATAAAATGAAGGTTTACCTCAAAATCGTCGGATAAAAGCTTGATTTCTTTGTACTTTCTTGATCTACACAACGAGGGGAACGTTTTGACACCTAGAACACTTGAATCCGACGATAAACGAGCTTAAATTCTTAGAGAGAAGTTGGAGATTTTAGAGAGAGACTAGAGAGAGAACGAATTTAGAGAGAGAGTGAGGTTGGTGAGGGGGGTTATGGCATTAAATTGCCATAATAAATGCTTCACCACGTCCGGTTGGTCGGTCTCGTTCGGTTTCGCGTAAAATGCCGGTTCGCTTGATTTTTCGTCGCGAACGACACGGTTTATAAATAGAATTTATAAAATTTATTTTAAGTAGGGATTCCTAATAAATTAACTAATTTTATTTATTTATTTTAAAAATTTATTAATTTTACTTGTTTAAATCGAATCGGACAGTCATCGTGCGTATTCGTCCGAATCGTCACCCGTACGAACACGACGATAACTACACTATTCAATATTGTTTTCTAATTATTGGATACTATTTAGAACGTTAAACCTTCAGATCTATTCGTACAGATCGTCACCTATACAAATAATCCGTCAATTTAGCATTCACGTAACGATATCCGTGTTGTTTTGTTCTGTAAAGCCTCACACACGTTTAAACATAATAAAATCCTAACAATTAATCACATGATGGTTCTGTGTTGTCAGACAATTATCTGACTGATAAACCATGTTTTCTGAGTTGTGTTTCTCTGAAATGACTATGAATTCACTGTTTGATTCATGTAATGATAATGATACATGCTATGAATATGAAATGCACTGAAATACTATAGAGTTTGTACCTGTTTACTGTTCATGGTACTGTTGCGATCACTGTTCCAGTACAATTCCGGCACTGATGTTACAGTTTGGCCTACTATGGTCTGGCGAACCCTCTGATGCTGGTTCGGCTCTAGCAGGGTTCGGCGTTGGTGAGTCTGTCATGAAGGTTCGTGATAACACCCATAGGTTCGTGTACATGGAAGGGTTCGGCTCTGCATGGTTCGCATATCACAGGTTCGTCACAGAAAGGTTCGGACGAGCATTTGCAGGTTCGGTGATCAGTGTGGGAGATTCGTGACCCTCAAGTTCGGTGGTGGTGATAGGTTCGGCCAAAGGTTCATCCTTGATGGGTTCATCACCCTTATTGCTCACAGGTTCCTGAGAGTGGGGGTTCGGCCAAGGGCTTCAGGTTCGGTCAGCTGATGATCCCACGAACCTGTCCCTTCGGTTGAGCTTCAACATCATCACCATCGAGCCTGAGATCTTGTATGTTGTTCCTACGATAATGGCTATGCTACTAGGGCTTCTCGTGGGTTTGTGGTTCGAAAGTTCAATATGGTTAGCCGGCTAAGTGATGGAATCGAACAAAAGGGTGATAAAAACCCTAGTTTTTCGAACTTTCAGGCATCTATACCTTGAATTTGGCTGAGTAAAACTCCAGATCAGTTGTACTTCCTTGTAGAGGACTTTTGTAGCTTCGTGTAGACACCAGGAACGCTTGATTTCGCCAAGAAATGATCAAGATATGATGAATTGAATGTGGGTTTTCTTAGATGGAGAGAGAAAACGGGAGTGTTTGTTAAGAGAGTGAGAAGGTGGAGTAAATGAAAAAGGAAGCCTCATTTAGGCTTTAAATACCTCGAGGGTATTCGGGTTCGTTTCGATTGATCGGTTCGCGTCTTCGTTGCGTTTCCGGAAAGTAACGCGTATATTACGTATTTTTAAATACAAGAGTTGTTTTAATTAATTCTTTTGATGAGTTTCAAAATTGTAAAACATAAAATATTATATTTTCTTAACTTTATTATCGTTCATGTCGTATTTTCGTTTCGTTTCGTCAGACTGCGTCACCATCGCGCGTATTCGTTCGAATCGTCAATCGAACGACACGATGATGGTTTAGCTTTCTGACTTTTGTTTTCTACTTCCCAGTCATCATTTCAGAACGTTAAACCCACATATATGTTTGTGTGAATCGTCACGCACGCAATCACATTATCAGTTCATTATCCTGAAATAACACTGCAATTATGTTTTGAATTGTATTTCCTCACTAACGGACTCAACTAAACATCCTGTTTTCACATTGTTTTCGTACTGATTTGTCGGCCATCTGATTCCTGTCATCTATGGATATCAGGTCGCAACGGACTTGTTCTTGTTATTTACTTTAACACTATTGTCATTATTGATTCGTTGTCTTAACTGCACCAAGGTTTTCACCTAAATACCGACAACTATTGTTTATCGTGCGTTGTTGTACTTACGGTATTTAAGTTTCCACATTAATACGTACAACTGTTTCTTGTATTTTGAATTCTGTTATCACAAACACTGTTTACACTATTGTATTTACACACAGTAAATAATGAAAGTACACATACCGTACGGACTTGCCGAACGATCTGGTACTGGATGTCACAGTCTCCCCTCGTTAAAGAAATTTAAGCATCAAAGTCGGGTTCTAATTCTCGAACAGGTGAGGATACTTTGTCTTCAAGTTGTCCTCGCGCTCCCAGGTAGATTCTTGTCCACGCTTGGAGTTCCATCGTTGTTTGGCCCTGGTTTACTTGTAATAGCTTAGGCTAAAACTTAACCCCCTTTAAAATAAGTTTAGCACGTAATGTTATTGATTTCCTTTTTCACCTGCCTTAAGCAAAATGAATTAAGTGAGTTGACGTCCAAGGTAATTATAAGAGTCAACTTAGTCTTTACGAGTTAAGAATTTGAAATCCTTAATCTCTTTTAAAAGACTTGAATGATAATTGCCTAAAAATCTAATCTCTTTTGTATCTAATTAATTTATACTTGAAATGATAGTTTTCTAGGTTTTTATCAATTTATCTAACACTTGTCACCACCTTTGAACTAATTTTATCATCCACCCCATATGTGTTAGCCTTTGTAATATCATTTCATGTGTTTATCCCAAGTTAAATCATATGGGCCAAATAAATTGAGTGGGCTGAATTGCACAAGGGTTTGGGCCTACTGAGCCAACATGGGCCAAATCTAGTATTTATGGGCTAGGTCGATTGGGGGGTTGACTTGGGCCCATACAAAATGGCTGAATAAACTTTGGGTCTTGGCCGAATGTGTTGAGGGTGGCTGATCAATCGTTTTGTGCTTTGTTTCAGCAAACCTACGGATTAGTAAAGCTAATGGTTCGGCCTACTATGGTCTGGCGAACCCTCTGATGATCGTTCGGCCCTAGCAGGGTTCGGCGTTGGTGAGTCTGTCATGAAGGTTCGTGATAACACTCATAGGTTCGTGTACATGGAAGGGTTCAGCTCTACATGGTTCGCATATCAAAGGTTCGTCACAGAAAGGTTTGGACAAGCATATGCAGGTTCGGTGATCAGTGTGGGAGATTCGTGACCCTCAGGTTCGGTGGTGGTGATAGGTTCGGCCAAAGGTTCATCCTTGATGGGTTCGTCACACTTATTGCTCACAGGTTCGTGAGAGTGGGGGTTTGGCCAAGGGCTTCAGGTTCGGTCAGCTGATGATCCCACGAACCTGTCCCTTCGGTTGAGCTTCAACATCAAGACCATCGAGCCTGAGATCTTGTATGTTGTTCCTATGATAATGGCTATGCTACTAGGGCTTCTCGTGGGTTTGTGGTTCGAAAGATCAATATGGTTAGCCGGCTTAGTGATGGAATCGAACAAAAGGGTGATAAAAACCCTAGTTTTTCGAACTTTCAGGCATCTATACCTCGAATTTGGCTGAGTAAAACTCCAGATCAGTTGTACTTCCTTGTAGAGGACTTTTGTAGCTTCGTGTAGACACCAGGAATGCTTGATTTCGCGAAGAAATGGTCAAGATATGATGAATTGAATGTGGGTTTTCATAGAGAGAGAGAGAAAACGGGAGTGTTTGTTTAGAGAGTGAGAAGGTGGAGTAAATGAAAAAGGAAGCCTCATTTAGGCTTTAAATACCTCAAGGGTATTCGGGTTCGTTTCGATTGATCGGTTCGCGTCTTCTTTGCGTTTCCGGAAAGTAACGCGTATATTACGTATTTTTAAATACAAGAGTTGTTTTAATTAATTCTTTTGATGAGTTTCAAAATTATAAAACATAAAATATTATATTTTCTTAACTTTATTATCGTTCACGTCGTATTTTCGTTTCGTTTCGTCAGACTGCGTCACCATCGCGCGTATTCGTTCGAATCGTCGCTCGAACGAAGACGACGATGGTTTTGCTTTCTGACTTTTGTTTTATACTTCCCAGTCATCATTTCAGAACGTTAAACCCACATATATGTTTGTGTGAATCGTCACACACGCAATCACATTATCAGTTCATTATCCTGAAATGAAACTGCAATTATGTTTTGAATTGTATTTCCTCATTAACGGACTCAACTAAACATCCTGTTTTCACATTGTTTTCGTACTGATTTGTCGGCCATCTGATTCCTGTCATCTATGGATATCAGGTCGCAACTGACTTGTTCTTGTTATTTACTTGAACACTATTGTCATTATTGATTCGTTGTCTTAACTGCACCAAGGTTTTCACCTAAATACCGACAACTATTGTTTATCGTGCGTTGTTGTACTTACGGTATTTAAGTTTCCACATGAATACGTACAACTGTTTCTTGTATTTTGAATTCTGTTATCACAAACACTGTTCACACTATTGTATTTACACACAGTAAATAATGAAAGTACACATACCGTACGGACTTGCCGGACGATCTGGTACTGGATGTCACAGTCTCCGCTCGTTAAAGAAATTTAAGCATCAAAGTCGGGTTCTAATTCTCGAACAGGTGGGGATACTTTGTTTTCATGTTGTCCTCGCGCTCCCAGGTAAATTCTGGTCAACCCTCGGAGTTCCATCGTTGGTCGGCCCTGGTTTACGTGTTATAGCTTAGGGTAACACTTAACCCCCTTTAAAATAAGTTTAGCACGTAATGTTATTGTTTTCCCTTTTCACCTGCCTTAACAAAAATGAATTAAGTGAGTTGACCTCCAAGGTAATTATAAGAGTCAACTTACTCTTTCCGAGTTAAGAATTTGAAATCCTTAATCTCTTTTAAAAGACTTGAATGATAATTGCCTAAAAATCTAATCTCTTTTGTATATAATTAATTTATACTTGAAATGATAGTTTTCTAGGTTTTTATCAATTTATCTAACACTTGTCACCACCTTTGAACTAATTTTATCATCCACCCCATATATGTTAGCCCTTTTAATATCATTTCATGTGTTTATACCAAGTTATATCATATGGGCAAAATAAATTGAGTGGGCCGAATTGTACAAGGGTTTGGGCCAACTGAGCCAACATGGGCCAAATCTAGTATTTATGGGCTAGGCCGATTGGGGGTTGACTTCGGCCCATACGAAATGGCTGAATAAACTTTGGGTCTTGTCCGAATGTGTTGAGGGTGGCTGATAAATCGTCTTGCGCTTTGTTTCAGCGAACCTACGGATTAGTCAAGCTAAAGGTTCGGCCTACTATGGTCTTGCGAACCCTCTGATGATCGTTCGGCCCTAGCAGGGATCGACGTTGGTGAGTCTGTCATGAACGTTCGTGATAACACCCATAGGTTCGTGTACATGGAAGGGTTCGGCTCTGCATGGTTCGCATATCACAGGTTCGTCACAGAAAGGTTCGGTCGAGCATATGCTGGTTCGGTGATCAGTGTGGGAGATTCGTGACCCTCAGGATCGGTGGTGGTGATAGGTTCGGGCAAAGGTTCATCCTTGATGGGTTCGTCACCTTTATTGCTCACAGGTTCGTGAGAGTGGGGGTTCGGCCAAGGGCTTCAGGTTCGGTCAGCTAATGATCCCACGAACCTGTCCCTTCGGTTGAGCTTCAACATCATCACCATCGAGCCTGAGATCTTGTATGTTGTTCCTATGATAATGGCCATGCTACTAGGGCTTCTCGTGGGCTTGTGGTTCGAAAGATCAATATGGTTAGCCGGCTAAGTGATGCAATCGAACAAAAGGGTGATAAAAACCCTAGTTTTTCGAACTTTCAGGCATCTATACCTCGAATTTGCTGAGAAAAACTCCAGATCAGTTGTACTTCCATGTAGAGGACTTTTGTAGCTTCGTGTAGACACCAGGAACGCTTGATTTAGCGAAGAAATGATCAAGATATGATGAATTGAATGTGGGTTTTCTTAGAGAGAGAGAGAAAACGGGAGTGTTTGTTTAGAGAGTGAGAAGGTGGAGTAAATGAAAAAGGAAGCCTCATTTAGGCTGTAAATACCTCGAGGGTATTCGGGTTCGTTTCGATTGATCGGTTCGCGTCTTCGTTGCGTTTCCGGAATGTAACGTGTATATTACCTATTTTTAAATACAAGCGTTGTTTTAATTAATTCTTTTGATTAGTTTCAAAATTGTAAAACATAAAATATTATATTTTCTTAACTTTATTATCGTTCATGTCGTATTTTCGTTTCGTTTCGTCATACTGCGTCACCATCGCGCGTCTTCGTTCGAATCGTCACTCGAACGAACACGACGATGGTTTAGCTTTCTGGCTTTTGTTTTCTACTTCCCAGTCATCATTTCAGAACGTTAAACCCACATATATGTTTGTGTGAATCGTCACGCACGCAATCACATTATCAGTTCATTATCCTGAAATAACACTGCAATTATGTTTTGAATTGTATTTCCTCACTAACGGACTCAACTAAACATCCTGTTTTCACATTGTTTTCGTACTGATTTGTCGGCTATCTGATTCCTGTCATCTATGGATATCATGGCGCAACCGACTTGTTCTTGTTATTTACTTGAACACTATTGTCATTATTGATTCGTTGTCTTAACTGCACCTAGGTTTTCACCTAAATACCGACAACTATTGTTTATCTTGCGTTGTTGTACTTACGGTATTTAAGTTTCCACATGAATACGTACAACTGTTTCTTGTTATTGAATTCTTTTATCACAAACACTGTTCACACTATTGTATTTACACATAGTAAATAATGAAAGTACACATACCGTACGGACTTGCTGGACGATCTTGTACTGGATGTCACAGTCTCCCCTCGTTAAAGAAATTTAAGCATCAAAGTCGGGTTCTAATTTTCGAACAGGTGGGGATACTTTGTCTTCGTGTTGTCCTCGCGCTCCCAGGTAAATTCTGGTCCACCCTCGGAGTTCCATCGTTGTTCGGCCCTGGTTTACTTGTTATAGCTTAGGCTAACACTTAACCCCCTTTAAAATAAGTTTAGCACGTAATGTTATTGATTTCCTTTTTCACCTGCCTTAACCAAAATGAATTAAGTGAGTTGACCTCCAAGGTAATTATAAGAGTCAACTTAGTCTTTCCGAGTTAAGAATTTGAAATCCTTAATCTCTTTTAAAAGACTTGAATGATAATTGCCTAAAAATCTAATCTCTTTTGTATATAATTAATTTATACTTGAAATGATAGTTTTCTAGGTTTTTATCAATTTATCTAACACTTGTCACCACCTTTGAACTAATTTTATCATCCACCCCATATATGTTAGCCCTTGTAATATCATTTCATGTGTTTATCCCAAGTTAAATCATATGGGCAAATAAATTGAGTGGGCCGAATTGCACAAGGGTTTGGGCCTACTGAGCCAACATGGGCCAAATCTTGTATTTATGGGCTAGGCCGATTGGGGGTTGACTTGGGCCCATACGAAATGGCTGAATAAACTTTGGGTCTTGGCCGAATGTGTTGAGGGTGGCTGATCAATCGTCTTGTGCTTTGTTTCAGTGAACCTACGGATTAGTCAAGCTAAAGGTTCGGCCTACTATGGTCTAGCGAACCCTCTGATGATCGTTCGGCCCTAGCAGGGTTCGGCGTTGGTGAGTCTGTCATGAAGGTTCGTGATAACACCCATAGGTTCGTGTACATGGAAGGGTTCGGCTCTGCATGGTTCGCATATCACAGGTTCGTCACAGAAAGGTTCGGTCGAGCATATGCTGGTTCGGTGATCAGTGTGGGAGATTCGTGACCCTCAGGTTCGGTGGTGGTGATAGGTTCGGCCAAAGGTTCATCCTTGATGGGTTCGTCACCCTTATTGCTCACAGGCTCGTGAGAGTGGGGGTTCGGCCAAGGGCTTCAGGTTCGGTCAGCTGATGATCCCACGAACCTGTCCCTTCGGTTGAGCTTCAACATCATCACCATCGATCCTGAGATCTTGTATGTTGTTCCTATGATAATGGCTATGCTACTAGGGCTTCTCGTGGGTTTGTGGTTCGAAAGATCAATATGGTTAGCCGGCTAAGTGATGGAATCGAACAAAAGGGTGATAAAAACCCTAGTTTTTCGAACTTTCAGGCATCTATACCTCGAATTTGGCTGAGTAAAACACCAGATCAGTTGTACTTCCTTGTAGAGGACTTTTGTAGCTTCGTGTAGACACCAGGAATGCTTGATTTCGCGAAGAAATGATCAACATGTGATGAATTGAATGTGGGTTTTCTTAGAGAGAGAGAGAAAACGGGAGTGTTTGTTTAGAGAGTGAGAAGGTGGAGTAAATGAAAACGGAAGCCTCATTTAGGCTTTAAGTATCTCGAGGGTATTCGGGTTCGTTTCGATTGATCGGTTCGCGTCTTCGTTGCGTTTCCGGAAAGTAACGCGTATATTACGTATTTTTAAATACAAGAGTTGTTTTAATTAATTCTTTTGATGAGTTTCAAAATTGTAAAACATAAAATATTATATTTTCTTAACTTTATTATCGTTCATGTCGTATTTTCGTTTCGTTTCGTCAGATTGCGTCACCATCGCGCGTATTCGTTCGAATCGTCACTCGAACGAACACGACGATGGTTTAGCTTTCTGACTTTTGTTTTCTACTTCCCAGTCATCATTTCAGAACGTTAAACCCACATATATGTTTGTGTGAATCGTCACCCACGCAATCACATTATCAGTTCATTATCCTGAAATAACACTGCAATTATGTTTTGAATTGTATTTCCTCACTAACGGACTGAACTAAACATCCTGTTTTCACATTGTTTTCGTACTGATTTGTCGGCCATCTGATTCCTGTCATCTATGGATATCAGGTCGCAACCGACTTGTTCTTGTTATTTACTTGAACACTATTGTCATTATTGATTCGTTGTCTTAACTGCACCTAGATTTTCACCTAAATACCGAAAACTATTGTTTATCGTGCGTTGTTGTACTTACGGTATTTAAGTTTCCACATGAATACGTACAACTGTTTCTTGTATTTTGAATTCTGTTATCACAAACACTGTTCACACTATTGTATTTACACAAAGTAAATAACGAAAGTACACATACCGTACGGACTTGCCGGACGATCTGGTACTGGATGTCACAGTCTCCCCTCGTTTAAAAAATTTAAGCATCAAAGTCGGGTTCTAATTCTCGAACAGGTGGGGATACTTTGTCTTCATGTTGTCCTCGCGCTCCCAGGTAAATTCTGGTCCACCCTCGGAGTTCCATTGTTGTTCGGCCCTGGTTTACTTGTTATAGCTTAGGCTAACACTTAACCCCTTTAAAATAAGTTTAGCACGTAATGTTATTGATTTCCTTTTTCACCTGCCTTAACCAAAATGAATTAAGTGAGTTGACCTCCAAGGTAATTATAAGAGTCAACTTAGTCTTTCCGAGTTAAGAATTTGAAATCCTTAATCTCTTTTAAAAGACTTGAATGATAATTGCCTAAAAATCTAATCTCTTTTGTATATAATTAATTTATACTTGAAATGATAGTTTTCTAGGTTTTTATCAATTTATCTAACACTTGTCACCACCTTTGAACTAATTTTATCATCCACCCCATATATGTTAGCCCTTGTAATATCATTTCATGTGTTTATCCCAAATTAAATCATCTGGGTCAAATAAATTGAGTGGGCCGAATTGCACAAGCGTTTGGGCCTACTGAGCCAACATGGGCCAAATTTTGTATTTATGGGCTAGGCCGATTGGGGGTTGACTTGGGCCCATACGAAATGGCTGAATAAATTTTGGGTCTTGGCCAAATGTGTTGAGGGTGGCTGATCAATCGTCTTGTGCTTTGTTTCAGTGAACCTACGGATTAGTCAAGCTAAAGTTTCGGCCTACTATGGTCAGGCGAACCCTCTGATGATCGTTTGGCCCTAGCAGGGTTCGGCGTTGGCAAGTCTCTCATGTAGGTTCGTGATAACACCCATAGGTTCGTGTACATGGAAGGGTTCGGCTCTACATGGTTCGCATATCACAGGTTCGTCACAGAAAGGTTCGGTCGAGCTTATGCTGGTTCGGTGATCAGTGTGGGAGATTCGTGACCCTCAGGTTCGGTGATGGTGATAGGTTCGGCCAAAGGTTCATCCTTGATGGGTTCGTCACCCTTATTGCTCACAGGTTCGTGAGAGTGGGGGTTCGGCCAAGGGCTTCAGGTTCGGTCAGGTGATGATCCCACGAACCTGTCCCTTCGGTTGAGCTTCAACATCATCACCATCGAGCCTGAGATCTTGTGTGTTGTTCCTATGATAATGGCTATGCTACAAGGGCTTCTCGTGGGTTTGTGGTTCGAAAGATCAATATGGTTAGCCGGCTAAGTGATGGAATCGAACAAAAGGGTGATAAAAACCCTAGTTTTTCGAACTTTCAGGCATCTATACCTCGAATTTGGCTGAGTAAAACTCCAGATCAGTTGTACTTCCTTGTAGAGGACTTTGTAGCTTCGTGTAGACACCAGGAACGCTTGATTTCGCGAAGAAATGATCAAGATGTGATGAATTGAATGTGGGTTTTCTTAGAGAGAGAGAGAAAACGGGAGTGTTTGTTTAGAGAGTGAGAAGGTGGAGTAAATGAAAAAAGCCTCATTTAGGCTTTAAGTACCTCGAGGGTATTCGGGTTCGTTTCGATTGATCGGTTCGCGTCTTCGTTGCGTTTCCGGAAAGTAACGCGTATATTACGTATTTTTAAATACAAGAGTTGTTTTAATTAATTCTTTTGATGAGTTTCAAAATTGTAAAACATAAAATATTATATTTTCTTAACTTTATTATCGTTCATGTCGTATTTTCGTTTCGTTTCGTCAGATTGCGTCACCATCGCGCGTATTCGTTCGAATCGTCACTCGAACGAACACGACGATGGTTTAGCTTTCTGACTTTTGTTTTCTACTTCCCAGTCATCATTTCAGAACGTTAAACCCACATATATGTTTGTGTGAATCGTCACCCACGCAATCACATTATCAGTTCATTATCCTGAAATAACACTGCAATTATGTTTTGAATTGTATTTCCTCACTAACGGACTCAACTAAACATCCTGTTTTCACATTGTTTTCGTACTGATTTGTCGGCCATCTGATTCCTGTCATCTATGGATATCAGGTCGCAACCGACTTGTTCTTGTTATTTACTTGAACACTATTGTCATTATTGATTCGTTGTCTTAACTGCACCTAGGTTTTCACCTAAATACCGACAACTATTGTTTATCGTGCGTTGTTGTACTTACGGTATTTAAGTTTCCACATGAATACGTACAACTGTTTCTTGTATTTTGAATTCTGTTATCACAAACACTGTTCACACTATTGTATTTACACAAAGTAAATAACGAAAGTACACATACCGTACGGACTTGCCGGACGATCTGGTACAGGATGTCACAGTCTCCCCTCGTTTAAAAAATTTAAGCATCAAAGTCGGGTTCTAATTCTCGAACAGGTGGGGATACTTTGTCTTCATGTTGTCCTCGCGCTCCCAGGTAAATTCTGGTCCACCCTCGGAGTTCCATCGTTGTTAGGCCCTGGTTTACTTGTTATAGCTTAGGCTAACACTTAACCCCCTTTAAAATAAGTTTAGCACGTAATGTTATTGATTTCCTTTTTCACCTCCCTTAACCAAAATGAATTAAGTGAGTTGCCCTCCAAGGTAATTATAAGAGTCAACTTAGTCTTTTCGAGTTAAGAATTTGAAATCCTTAATCTCTTTTAAAAGACTTGAATGATAATTGCCTAAAAATCTAATCTCTTTTGTATATAATTAATTTATACTTGAAATGATAGTTTTCTAGGTTTTTATCAATTTATCTAACACTTGTCACCACCTTTGAACTAATTTTATCATCCACCCCATATATGTTAGCCCTTGTAATATCATTTCATGTGTTTATCCCAAGTTAAATCATATGGGCCAAATAAATTGAGTGGGCCGAATTGCACAAGGGTTTGGGCCTACTGAGCCAACATGGGCCAAATCTAGTATTTATGGGCTAGGCCGATTGGGGGTTGACTTGGGCCCATACGAAATGGCTGAACAAACTTTGGGTCTTGGCCGAATGTGTTGAGGGTGGCTGATCAATAGTCTTGTGCTTTGTTTCAGTGAACCTACGGATTAGTCAAGCTAAAGGTTCGGCCTACTATGGTCTGGCGAACCCTCTGATGATCCTTCGGCCCGCAGCAGGGTTCGGCGTTGGTGAGTCTGTCATGAAGGTTCGTGTACATGGAAGGGTTCGGCTCTGCATGGTTGGCATATCACAGGTTCGTCACAGAAAGGTTCGGTCGAGCATATGCTGGTTCGGTGATCAGTGTGGGAGATTCGTGACCCTCAGGTTCGGTGGTGGTGACAGGTTCGGCCAAAGGTTCATCCTTGATGGGTTCGTCACCCTTATTGCTCACAGGTTCGTGAGAGTGGGGGTTCGGCCAAGGCCTTCAGGTTCGGTCAGCAGATGATCCCACGAACCTGTCCCTTCGGTTGTGCTTCAACATCATCACCATCAAGCCTGAGATCTTTTATGTTGTTCCTATGATAATGGCTATGCTACTAGGGCTTCTCGTGGTTTGTGGTTCGAAAGATCAATATGGTTAGCTGGCTAAGTGATGGAATCAAACAAAAGGGTGATAAAAACCCTAGTTTTTTCGAACTTTCAGGCATCTATACCTGAATTTGGCTGAGTAAAACTCCAGATCAGTTGTACTTCCTTGTAGAGGACTTGTAGCTTCGTGTAGACACCAGGAACGCTTGATTTCGCGAAGAAATGATCAAGATATGATGAATTGAATGTGGGTTTTCTTAGAGAGAGAGAGAAAACGGGAGTGTTTGTTTAGAGAGTGAGAAGGTGGAGTAAATGAAAACGGAAGCCTCATTTAGGCTTTAAATACCTCGAGGGTATTCGGGTTCGTTTCGATTGCTCGGTTCGCGTCTTCGTTGCGTTTCCGGAAAGTAACGCGTATATTACGTATTTTTAAATAAAGAGTTGTTTTAATTAATTCTTTGATGAGTTTCAAAATTGTAAAACATAAAATATTATATTTTCTTAACTTTATTATCGTTCATGTCGTATTTTCGTTTCGTTTCGTCAGAGTGCGTCACCATCGCGCGTATTCGTTCGAATCGTCACTCGAACGAACACGACGATGGTTTAGCTTTCTGACTTTTGTTTTCTACTTCGCAGTCATCATTTCAAAACGTTAAACCCACATATGTGTTTGTGTGAATCGACACCCACGTAATCACATTATCAGTTCATTATCCTGAAATAACACTGCAATTATGTTTTGAATTGTATTTACTCACTAACGGACTCAACTAAACATCCTGTTTTCACATTGTTTTCGTACTGATTTGTCGGCCATCTGATTCCTGTCATCTATGGATATCAGGTCGCAACCGACTTGTTCTTGTTATTTACTTGAACACTATTGTCATTATTGACTCGTTGTCTTAACTGCACCTAGGTTTTCACCTAAATACCGACAACTATTGTTTATCGTGCGTTGTTGTACTTACGGTATTTAAGTTTCCACATGAATACGTACAACTGTTTCTTGTATTTTGAATTCTGTTATCACAAACACTGTTCACACTATTGTATAGATTTAAAGCATGTTTCAAGTCTGTTGCTTTTTTGTCAAAAGAGTATACTCAATGTCGAGGAAGAATATTGACAAATCTTGCAAGGCGAAGATAAAGTATCTGAATTTTGAACAAAAAATGATTACTAGCGACGGTGATCTTACGTAGACGTTAAAATGTCGTGATTCAAAAAATTTGCTGTTCACCACTATAGCAACCTTGGTTGAAAACATAACTTGAGAGACGATTCAAGAAAATAACAGGGACAACAACTTTATTGATGATAGACGCTATGATAACTGCTCTTCGTAATAGTCATGACCTTTCACTAATCGTCATCTTCCTTGGAACTCATCGACGTCAATTGCCTCCACACAGTAAATAATGAAAGTACACATACCGTACGGACTTGCCGGACGATCTGGTACTGGATGTCACAGTCTCCCCTCGTTAATAAAATTTAAGCATCAAGTCGGGTTCTAATTCTCGAACAGGTGGGGATCTTTCTTCATGTTGTCCCTCGCTCCCAGGTAAATTCTGGTCACCCTCGGAGTTCCATGTTGTTCGGCCCTGGTTTACTTGTTATAGCTTAGGCTAACACTTAACCCCCTTTAAAAAAAATTTTAGCACGTAATGTTATTGATTTCCTTTTTCACCCTGCCTTAACCAAAATGAATTAAGTGAGTTGACCTCCAAGGTAATTATAAGAGTCAACTTAGTCTTTTCGAGTTAAGAATTTGAAATCCTTAATCTCTTTTAAAAGACTTGAATGATAATTGCCTAAAAATCTAATCTCTTTTGTATATAATTAATTTATACTTGAAATGATAGTTTTCTAGGTTTTATCAATTTATCTAACACTTGTCACCACCTTTGAACTAATTTTATCATCCACCCCATATATGTTAGCCCTTGTAATATCATTTCATGTGTTTATCCCAAGTTAAATCATATGGGCCAATAAATTGCGTGGGCGGAATTGCACAAGGGTTTGGGCCTACTGAGCCAACATGGGTCAAGTCTTGTATTTATAGGCTAGGCCGATTGGGGGTTGACTTGGGCCCATACGAAATGGCTAAACAAACTTTGGGCCTTGGCCGAATGTGTTGAGGGTGGCTGATCAATAGTCTTGTGCTTTGTTTCAGTGAACCTACGGATTAGTCAAGCTAAAGGTTCGGCCTACTATGGTCTGGCGAACCCTCTGATGATTGTTCGGCCAAGCAGGGTTCGGCGTTGGTGAGTCTGTCATGAAGGTTCGTGATAACACCCATAGGTTCGTGTACATGGAAGGTTTCGGCTCTGCATGGTTCGCATATCACAGGTTCGTCACAGAAAGGTTCGGTCGAGCATATGCTAGTTCGGTGATCAGTGTGGGAGATTCGTGACCCTCAGGTTCGGTGGTGTTGATAGGTTCGGCCAAAGGTTCATCCTTGATGGGTTCGTCACCCTTATTGCTCACAGGTTCGTGAGAGTGGGGGTTCGGCCAAGGCTTCAGGTTCGGTGAGCTAATGATCCCACGACCCTGTCCCTTCGTTGAGCTTCAACATCATCACCATCGAGCCTGAGATCTTGTATGTTGTTCCTATGATAATGGTTATGCTACTAGGCTTCTCGTGGGTTTGTGGTTCGAAAGATCAATATGGTTAGCCGGCTAATGATGGAATCGAACAAAAGGGTGATAAAAACCCTATAGTTTTTCGAACTTTCAGGCATCTATACCTCGAATTGGCTGAGTAAAACTCCAGATCAGTTGTACTTCCTTGTAGAGGACTTTTGTAGCTTCGTGTAGACACCAGGAATGCTTGATTTCGCGAAGAAATGATCAACATATGATGAATTGAATGTGGGTTTTCTTAGAGAGAGAGAGAAAACCAGGAGTGTTTTTTTTAGAGAGTGAGAAGGTGGAGTAAATGAAAACGGAAGCCTCATTTAGGCTTTAAATATCTCGAGGGTATTCGTGTTCGTTTCGATTGATCGGTTCGCGTCTTCGTTGCGTTTTCCGGAAAGTAACGCGTTATTACGTATTTTTAAATACAAGAGTTGTTTTTAATTAATTCTTTTGATGAGTTCAAAATTGTAAAACATAAATATATATTTTCTTAACTTTATTATCGTTCATGTCGTATTTTCGTTTTGTTTCGTCAGATTGCGTCACCATCGCGCGTATTCGTTCGAATCGTCACTCGAACGAACACGACGATGGTTTAGCTTTCTGACTTTTGTTTTCTACTTCCCAGTCATCATTTCAGAACGTTAAACCCACATATATGTTTGTGTGAATCGTCACCCACGCAATCACATTATCAGTTCATTATCCTGAAATAACACTGCAATTATGTTTTGAATTGTATTTACTCACTTACGGACTCAACTAAACATCCTGTTTTCACATTGTTTTCGTACTGATTTGTCGGCCATCTGATTCCTGTCATCTATGGATATCAGGTCGCAACCGATTGCTCTTGTTATTTACTTGAACACTATTGTCATTATTGATTCGTTGTCTTAACTGCACCCAGGTACCGACAACTATTGTTTATCATGCGTTGTTGTACTTACGGTATTTAAGTTTCCACATGAATACGTACAACTGTTTCTTGTATTTTGAATTCTGTTATCATAAACACTGTTCACACTATTGTA